>PVJN01024454.1:0-31143 GCA_004026805.1 Lasiurus borealis | reverse complement strand
TTTTCCCCCAGCAAACAGTCACTATTATATCCCAGAACACAACAACACACACAAAAGAAGGCATAGAAGCCCATCTGACTATATGCCATTGCTAAGTTTGGGATTAGAGAACCACTGCCAGAGGTTGGTACTGACTCTTCACCAAGCTATCCATTTAGTCATTTGATTTAACAAATCATTTGAAATATTTTTATATCTATAGGCAAAGATGGAACAAGTAAAGCCCCTGAAGGCTAGTTTAATGGGTTAATCATCTCCTAGTTACTCTCTAAACTGAGCCAAGTCATTAAACTCTCTGAGTTCTAGTTCTACCACTTACTTACTGGGGATACCATTACTTTATCTCCCTCTTGAGAGGATTAAATGATGTTATCTTTGTAAAAATACCTGATACATGCTAAATGTTTTAGGCATACAATGATAGCTGATGACTTCACTCCAATGTTAAAAAAAAAAGATACACGGTTAATAGGGAATTATTACCTTGTCTCTGTACATTTTGCCATGACCAAAGAGAGCCTTCTCACTGGGAAAACATGCTATAAGGAGCATTCACTACTGGATCAATTGACAAAATGTAAATACAGATAGTAAATTAGATAAAGCTGTTGGATCAATTCCAACTAAGGTTGGGAACTAGTATACGGTGAGTGTGTAACAGAATATATTTATTCTTAGAAAACACACACTGAAATATTTAAGGTAAAGGACCATAAAGTAAACAATTTATTCTCAAATGGTTCAGGAAAAGACCATTTATAATTATATACACACATATATACCAATAGCAGGAGGGGCGTGTGACAAGCAAATGGGGCAAAACTATAATAAGTAAATCTGGGGAAAAGGCATATGGATTTTTTATACTATTCTTGTAACTTTTCTGTAAGTTTGAAATTAAAACTTACAAATAAAAATCAAAACAATTATGGTCATAAAGACAAACAATGTAAATATAGCTATAGTTCAGCACTGCTGTAACCAAGGGGTGGGAGAGGAGGCAGTGGGTGCTTAGCATGTGAGGAAGCATCTACACAGGATCTGAATTTGTCCTGGGGAAATAAGAGAGCTCTTATATGACAAAGGTCTCCCTTGTGGATTGTAAAGATAAATATAGAAAAATCAGATATAATTTTATTTCTAACAGGCAGAAAAAAAGAAAACTTTAGATACTCCTTAGTCTCTATCAGGTGGTCCAGTGAAATGTAATATCTTCACAAATATTTATCTGAGTTCATGGCTGAGAAATCAACCTATGGTTGACCATGGAAATTGCTGTACTCATTCTTTACCTTACTTTTCTGCAGAAAAATAATGTGGTAAATTGCTCTTATGAAGGGAAAACCTGTCCAGTTTGGGAAACACTACATAGTCCTGCCTGTCTTAGATTCATGATTTGTAGTAAGAGCAAGTTATAGGTTCTGACAATTTCAGAAGTAATAATCTGGATAATAGTCCACATGTTGAATGAGGAGTCATTTTTTTTGGTGTTATGGGTTGTGTTTTCTGATGCAAACACTGAGATGAAGTTCGAGGTGCCAAAGGCAGTGGGGAGGATAGGCACACATTGTCCATCAAAGTGGCTCTGCTTGGCCCAGGACCTTGAGGCACACCCTACCTCCGTCACAGGTTGAGAAAGAATAGGAAGGCAGTTATCAGCAGCTGAGGCCCAGCCTGAAGGAGCCAAGAGCTGGAGGAGGGCTCATAGATCAATGCCCAAACATTGAGCCACACTAGGTGGACTAATGCTTTACACTTTTAAGTGCAAACACATTATCTCTCAAACCAAATATATACTAAACTGCCAAAAACAGAACACTGCAGTTGCATGTATTCTCAAATGCAACTGTCCTTGATTCTATGTTCCTGGTATTAAGAAGTAAGTTATGCAAGGAGTATATTTGCTTGGCATAGTATTCACACAACGTCATAAAAGTAGACAGTTAATATATTTTTATGATGATACCCTCTTTTGTCTTAAAGCCTGCTTTAAATAAAACCCAACATGTTTAACATGATGAGCTCTCCTTGATCCTAATATATTACGGTTGAAAATGACCCAGTATGATCACAGTTTGGTATAATTAAAGAAGCACTAGAATTAGTGACAAAGAGACATACTAGGATGGGAATTACCAATACTAACCAACAATAAAACTTAAATGAATTAAATTCCTCTTTCCTTTCTCTATGAAAAATGGTTGAGTCAATATATGTTAAAATATTTTACAAACTGTAAAGCATCCTTACCCATAGGGGGTTTGCTTTGTTATTATTGTCATCCTCATCAAACCTGGCAATATTGTTATGACATAAACAAAAGAATATGGTTACTCAGAAAGATATAAAAGAATTAGGCCTTTATTTATTTATGCATTTTTTTCATTCAACACATAAATACTCTTTTTGAGGATCTATGATGGATCAGGCCATGTTCCATGCATTGAGTGCATTATTGCAGCCAATGAGGCATCAACAGAAAAGGTTTAATAAGATGTGAACATAATTTATTGTTGTTGTGAGGGCTGTAACCTCAGGCACAGCCCCTTATTAATTAAAGCTGATTATTAGTGTTAGTTATCTGTGCCAGAGGACAGGCAAGGGAAGGATACGTGCCTGTTGTTAAATGTTTGCCATTTGGGTCTTGCTCTCTCATCTCTATCAGGGCACAAGCAGTGGCTTCTCTGGAAACTACTAGATATCCAATTCATCAACTGTGCTTTTCCTCAAAGAAATTGAAGATCAAAAACACACTGGTATGTTCTGGAATTGTGTTATGAAGGCAATGAAAATGGACTGCCAGAGAGCCCAGCTTGGTCTCAGTGAGAAAGTGTTTTCCTCAATCTTAGTAGTGTATCAGTAGAAAGGATTGGGAAGCAGATGGCAAAGAAAGGCAGGCGAGTTATATCCTTTTTTTTTAAATAAGAACTCTGCTAAAAACTTCCCAGGGCTCTTAAACATATGAATCATATATTTCACTCATCTGAAATGTTCTATCTATTCTGACACTGTTATATGACACAGAATGAATTACTTACATCTCGGGTATACCGCAAACCTTTCCTGTTATCATTCATCTCTTGGAGCAGAGAGAGGTGGGAGAAGAAAAGCTGGGAGGAATGAGAAGATGTGGAGGGAGGAAGATAAAATAAAAATGGTATATTTCATTTTGTTAACTTTCAGAAGACTTTATAAATTGTTGGGGAAAGGTATTTAGACAACATTTAAAGTAAGTGAATTATTTAATAAGCAAATGCTAAATGGGAATGCATAATTTATTGCTAATATGAATAAGCTAGTTTAAGAATTCCAAGGTTTTTCCTTGTTGGCCAGACTAAAATATTACCACACATAACATTGGGTAACAACTGAAAGAAAAGTCATAATCAAGAATTTCTCTATTTAGTGCATCAATTACTTACACAGGGTATATATTTTCTTATGTGTCTTGTGGGGTACAGATGTAATTGAAGTTACAGAGACTTAAAGAAGAAAATACATGAACACAGAAAAATTGAGTTTGGAGTCATCTCTTTCATCAAATTTCTTATAATGCTCACCTTGCCCAATTGAACTAATTTTGATCACATCTTCACAAATGTTTCTCTCCACTTCTCAGCCAATGAACATGTTTCTTTCAACACACAATTCAAAGGCACTTTCCTCACCTCCCCAGCTGGCGAGTTGATTCATCTACTACATTTCATATATGCATTTGATAAAAAGGTATTAAAAAACATATCACAATATGGAAATTATTGATTTAGATAAAAATGTCAGCTAGTTTACTGAGAGTTCCTTGAGCTCAGGGAAGATGTTTTATACTGCTCAAGAAACAAATAAGATATTATTATTGTTATTTATTTAAATGCTAAACATTGTGAGAAAAAGAGTGAAGAAAATTATGAAATTAACAATATAAGCAGAAAAATATAGACTGAAGATTCTTAAACTTTAGCATCCACCCATCAGTACCTTAGTTTCATCATCTCTAAAAAAGGTACAAACATATTTTATTGATTTTGGAAAGAGAGGGAGAGATAGAAATATCAATGAGAATCATTGATCACTACCTCCTGCATTCCCTACTGGGGATCAAGCCCACACCTTAGCATATGTTGACCAGAAAACCAACCATGACCTCCTGGTTCATGGATCTACCCCCAACCACTGATCCACACTAGTTGGGCAAATTATATTTATTTTTAAAAAGTGGTCTAGAGCTCATTGAAGAGTAAAAACTTGAAAGGGAATAGTACTGACACATGGTAAGCTCTCAAAAAGTGTAATTATTGTAGTGATGATGATGATGGTCTTTGCAAGTTCCTTAATAGTTTGCAAGTTCCTTGGAAGTAAAATATTTGAATGGGTGGTTGTCAAGAAGTTTTACTTGTTGCTTCTGTTCTGCCATGAGCCAGTGATATAACTCCTGTAAAACATGATATTCCCTGAGTCAGATATCTATCTGTAAAAAGAAATGTTTGGAAAACAGTTTTGCTAAGGTTTAGAAATTTCCCTCATTGAATTTAGTCCTGTTATTTGTGGGTTTAAGGCAGAATATTGATCAGAGGAGTTTTAAAATTAGTATTTTTTTTTAAATACAGGGATAGGAAAAAGAATAGATCTGTTACTTAATATGGAGGCTTGTGATGTCACAAATATAAATGATGAGAGATTTTCTCTGTCAAAAATAATTATTTTACTTAGTAAGTTTTGAGCAGTGACTGCATTAAGCATCATTATACAGGACACTCATAAAAATTAGAGTGGATGTTTCAGTCCATTCAGCCCAAGCCATCATGGATTTTCATCAAGTAAACTAGCATTAGCAAGGAAAATACATAGAGGAAGGTCCTAGAAATCCTTGTAGGCAGCCCTTTTTACTTCCAGGATTTCTAACTCAGAGAATAAAGCAAAATAACTTAGGTGGGTTTCATAATTGCTTTGTTCCTAAAGCAAGATGCTCAGTTCAAAACACCCCAGTAGTATTTGGCTTCACCACAAAGCTCCCTCCTATACAATTAAATTATGAACTTGCCTAGACACTTTTTCCTTCCATAGCAGGAAGCATTCGGGTTAAGATCACTTATTTCCTCTGTACAAAGACTTGTGTGGCCATTGCTTCATGTGCACTCTGCATACTGTGCCCTGATGTTTAGTGTCTATAAAGGTCCTCCATCCAGAGCCTTGCCTACTTTTGTTCTTATCTCCTTGCCTGGGTTTTAACTCACTCTTAACCATGTCTGATCTTTTAGATGTGCTGGTCTATGTCTGTTCAGCTTGCTGCTCCTTCGTTAAACTATCTGCATTACTTAAAGATCTTCCTGACAAGGCACCAAGTCTATGGCAACAGATTTAGAATATCTCCATGTCCTTCTGGGCTAAATTCCCAGCCATGTTGCCAGACTCTCCAACATATAAAACGAGCATAATGGGGCTGAGTTCAAGTGTCTGGTTTGCAAATAACTTACTCTAAAACTACAAGTCAAGTGGGTTTTCTCTCTTCTAAACATTCTTTGTAGTTTATTATTAAAATGCAGAGACATGCCTTTTAAATCTAGATGAGTATATGTGGTAAGAGAGAAAAGAAAATAATATTGTGTTTAATTATCTTGGATGTACTCGAAGTGTGACTTTGTGATATAGCAAAAGAAAATATGATTCCTGACTTTTAGTAACTCATGACTTGAAGGCAATAATCTGACTTAAACGGAATTTGGGGAATTAGTATAATTTGCATAGAATATTGAGGTTTATTGAACTTGCTGTATTATAGTTACCTCTATTGCTGAAACCTTACTTAAAATTCTATTACCCTGAACTTTTGAAAGACAATTCAAATCCATGGATGAAATAAATTGGGGAAACAAATAAAACATGATATGTGTTTTTTTGCTAGAATATCAGATATTTTTGCCTTCAATAACAAAGGGCAAGAAGCTAAAAATAAAGACTTACTAAGAATCAGTTTTTCTACTAAGCACTTACATATATTAGTGCACTTAACCCTAATAGGAATAAAAATGTATTAGTACATTTTTTATAATGGGGAACATGTGACTCAATATAACTGAACAAATTTATGAAAATAAAATAACTAGTAGATGGATCATATTCACAATTTGAATCCTTGTCTATTTGCCTTAAAAATTCATACTCTTTCAATTTCATCCTAAGAAAAATATCTTCTTAAAGTAGACAATAGGGAATTAAAGTCCCAGATCATCCTAACATCGCCTTCCATTAATGTAATGAAATTGTATGGGTGATTTTTCCTTGATACCTACTTACTCCAATATCCTTACATATGGACATTCTTTGTTTGTATATTTTATTTTATGAAAAATTTTCACTGAGTGGGTCTACAAAACAAATCTGCGTAAGCTGTTATTGTGTTTCTATTGACTAATCCCCAAACATGACAGGAATTCAGTATATATTTATTGACTAGAATAAATACCTGACAATAATTATATATATAAAAGTTTTTGACTCACTCCTATACCTTGGTTTTATAGAAATCTAAGTGATTATAACCAGATTTAAATTATTTAAATGTTTATTATTTTATGTTGGTATATGTCTTCTTTCTTTTCTTTAAGCCTGTTTTTATAATAAAATAACATCGGTTTTTTATTATTCTGAATTTTATAATTTGACATATTTACCATAAAATAGTATTGGGAAATTAATGGGTATAATATCTGATTTCAGTAATATTATAGTGAAAAAAATGTATTGACTACTTACTTCTGAGTGCTAAGAGATCTCTATAACGCTGTGGCTTTGCTGTCACTGTCTTGATAGTGCTGGGCTTAGTGATTAAGTATGTTTCTCCAATCATAATAATTATTCATAGTATACTGACAAGAGACTCACAAAGCTCACCTGAATTTTAACTATAATCTTTTTTATTCTTATGAATTTCCATGTTGGGAGATAATTTTTTTATTTCATTACCACTCTGTTCATTTTTCTTTTTATATACTGTATACTTTTCTTCCTTTTATTTTGCTTCCTTTGGTAACCTAACATTTGGATGTAAAAAAAAGTCACATTTATTTACTCTCCTTTTTCTTTCTGCCGAAGGCAAGGAAATTAGCATCTTGATGGAAGGCAAATTATATAGAGCACATTAACATCATATGACTCTTGAAAGTCTCACTGTATTACTACTACTACTACTACTATTATTATTATTATTATTATTATTATTATTATTATTATTACAAACTTACAGGAACCATCACAGTTTTCCAATTGTTTTAGTTTCCACCTCAAATCCCATTATCACACAAAATGGCAGTGGTAAAATATGAATAGTAAAAAGTAAATCAGCCGAAACCGGTTTGGCTCAGTGGATAGAGCGTGGGCCTGCGGACTTAAAGGTCCCAGGTTCGATTCCGGTCAAGGGCATGTATATTGGTTTTGGGCACATCCCCAGTGGGAGGCGTGCAGGAGGCAGCTGATCGATCTTTCTCTCATTGATGTTTCTAACTTTCTATCCCTTTCCCTTTCTCTCTGTGAAAAATCAATAAAATATATTTTTTTAAAAAAAGCAAATCGAACCACTTTAACATTGTTTATCAGCCCAAGTGAGGATCAAGGATCAAAATTTTGCCTATGTGAAAAGATGACCCATAGGTGTTTCCTTGGACACTCTAAAGACTTTAATTTGGCCTTGTGTCTCAAAGAAGGACTAGTATTGAACACAGAAAATAGAAGTTTGTGATGCACTTCCGAATAAAATTTGAATCACTAATAAAATTTCAATAAAAGCATAAATAGTTTTGTGAGCATGAATTTATTATTTAAGGCTTGACTCTCAAAATGTTACTTGGCATTTTTTTTATTTTATAAAGAAATTACCCACATGTTCTTCACCACTATAAGATTAGCAGTTTGCTCTGTATAAATTAAAGTACCACAGGTGACATATAGAATGTACCTTCAAAAGTTTACAGCATGATAGTATACCACTTAAAACTATGATATTTTTCTCTGTTTGACTTATTTCACTTAACATAATGCCCTGTAGTCTATCCATGTTGTTGCAAATGGCAAGATTCCATTTTTTATGACTGAGTAATATCCCCTTGAACATATGTACCATATCTTTTTTATCCACTCATCTATTAATAGGTACCTAGGTTTTTTCCATATATTGGGTTCTATAAATAATACTGCAATTAACACAGGAGTATATAAACCTTTTTAAATTATATTTTTAGAAAAATAAGTATAAGTGAATTTGCTGGGTCAAATTGCTGGATCACTGATCATAAGAGAGATGCAAATTAAAACAACAATGAGATATCACCTCACAGCTATCAGAATGGCTACCATCAGCAAATCAACAATTGACAAATGCTAGCAAGGATGTGGAGAAAAGCGAACCTTTGTAGGGATGCAGACTGGTGCAGCCATTAAGAAAAACTGGAGTTTCCTCAAAAAATTAAATATGGAACTGACATTTGATCCAATGACCTACTTCTAATAATATATCTTAAGACACCTGAAACACCAGTCAGAAAGAACATATATATCTCTATGTTCATAGCAGTGTAATTTATAATAGTTATGATCTAGAAATAGCCCAGTAGATGAGTGGATAAAAAACGTCCTGGTACATTTATACCATGGAATATTATGCAGCAGTAGAAAAGAAGGATCTCTTTATCTTTGAGACAGCATGGAAGGATCTGGAGAGTATTATGCTAAATGAAATTACCCAGAAATAGAAAGAAAAGTATCACATGGTCTCACTCCTGTGTTAAATCTAATGAACAAAATAATCTGTTGAACAAAATAGATCCAGAGACATAAAAGCATTCAATAGGCTATTGAATCTTGGAGGGAAGGCTTGGGAGAGTGAGTGGGAGGAAAGAAATCAACCAAAGAACTTGTATGCATATATGCATAACCAGGGATACAGACAATTGGGTAGTGAAGACCTGGGGTGGGTCATGAGAGAAAGTTAGAAGGGGTGAATGGGGCAGAAAGGAGGATATATGTAATCCTTTTAACAATTAATATTAAAAATATAAAATATATATTTTCTAATTGGTTCATCAGATATATATCAAAAAACTCTATCCTGATAAGCAACAGACCTAAGGGGGAAATTACTAAAAGCAAAATTAAATGCACAATGTAATATTGGGAAAATCCAAGCAAAATAGCAGAGGTTTCAATGTTGCTATCTGACAACAACAATCAGACAAGAAGCATTAAGCAAGAGAAAGAACAATTCTTCATAACACAAAGTCTATAATTCACAATGAATATAGATCAATTCTGAGTATCTATGCACCCATCATTACAGCAGCAAACTTCAGAAAATACTGAAGATCATGCAAGAAGAAATGTACAGACTGAGTAATAATAGGAGACTTTGACACAGAACTTCTTTCTTGAAACAGGTCAAGTATACCTCCCCTTCCCCAATAGTGAGGATACAGAAGACCTGAACAATTTAATCAATAAGTTATAACTTATGGATATTTATCCAGATTGCCACTCCTGGATATATTCTAAAAATCCTTCCTTAGCCTGAATTTTATGCTCATCTTCATAACAATACAACTAGTTTTATTCTTTCAGAAACCATTATTCAATTAATTGCAGTTCTGCACAGTACCATAATTTTCATCACTATCACTATTAACTAACTAGGATCACAAATGTGGGAAGTGAAGTCTGCATTAGTAAAAAAGGGAAGAGACTTAATTTTCCCTTAACATAATTTCAGTTGAACTCTCTGCCTCTTGCTGCCTACTTTCTTTTTTTATTGATTGTAGGATAGTTGTATATATTCATTTTAAATCAAACATTTTTCCCATTGTTTGGACTCTTAATTTTTTTCATCTCTTCAGTAGGCAGTTGGCATGTACATAATCTTTTATCTAGAGTTTGCAATGATTTTGGAAAATGGCATGGGCAAAATTTCCATCACAGACTCAAATGGCACATTTTACTGACAGTCGATCATTTAGCTTTGAGAAGTTTGTATTTAAAACTCTAAGAAAAAATGTGCACTTTACAAAATCACTTTGAATTTTTAAATTATTCTGCTTTGGTAACAATATTTATGGAATACCAGTTAGCTCTCACATGTGAATCTCTGAAACTGCTAATTGAATTTTTTCTAGTTTGGGAAGCACATGTGCATTCATAAAAAGAGATGATGGTCAGCAATTCTTTGGAGATGGTGGTATTTGTTATTGTTGTATTTGTTATTAAATCACTACTCCAACCAATATGGGACTGGCAGGTTTTGCCACATTTTGGAAAGAGGAATCTCTTTTGGAAGTGTGATGATAATGCCCTACTTGCTATTTCAAGCTGTTCTGCTTTCATAATTTTATTATAGAAATGTATTCAGTTCCTATACATTCCAAGTTTATTTATACTTACTTCTATAGTGATACAAACTACAGGATCTCAAACTATAGTATCCACTTTTGTTTGGAGAATAATTATCACCCCTTACCCACCAACTGTGAGACCTTAGAATATTCAACAAAATAAGTTTCTTAGAAAACGTTTCTTTAATTGTGACTTTATTTGTGAAACTCTGTACTTCCCTCCCCCATAGTGAGGATATAGAAAACCTGAACAATTTAGTCAATAAGCTATAACTTATGTATATCTATAGACTTTACCACTCTGGAATATATTCTAAAAAATCTTTCTTAGATGGAATTTTATGCTTATCTTCATTAATAATAGGATTAGATTTATTCTTTCAAGTACCATTATTCATTGAATTTCATTATTTGACAATAAACCTCTTGGGTTCTTAAATAATAAAGTCTGTAATGTTAATTGATACATATTGCTTACTATAAAATATTAGTACCTGCTACCATTAATTGTAAAAAGATAATAATGAAAGTGGAATATGCATACCTTTGACAGAAGGAGTGTGAAAAGGGGTCCATTGGGGTAGAGAAAAACACAACTGACATTTACTTTTTATTGTTATATTTTATTAAGCTAACTATTTGTATATGTCTTATGTTATACATAATATATTTATGTAAATTTATAATAATTTCATTTTCTTGATTCCTAAACAGAGTATAGAAATCACTGGATTAGATGGATTTTGCTCAAACTTCAGTTCCTCACATAGGATTTTATGAATTTTGCTGTATTTGACTGTCACTAAAAGTAATTAATACACTGCTGAAAAGGACATAGTGAAGGGTTTGGAGATTCAGAAAGTGAAAATCCATACTAGATAGACTATAGATATAGACATAGACATAGACATAGACATAGACATAGACATAGACATAGACATAGACATAGACATAGACATAGATATATAAGATAAATTGGTAGGTAAGTGATTGAATAGGAAGAAAGGGAGAAAAAAAAGAAAAAGCAAGAAAGAAAAAAGAGGAATAAAAGAAACAGAATGATATTTTCTCACCTAAAATATATTTAATAAACACTTGGAACGTTCATGGTCTCCTGAGAAACACAATAGTAATTTGTATTTTATTTATAAACTATATTACAATAGCCTACCTTATTTTTACCTGGTCCTAAAGAAATAATATAGTTGGATACAAATTATAGCACATTATTGACATGTTTATAATACAAATTAAAATGCATACATAACTATTAAAATAATTAGCAGTCAATGCCATCTAAAATATCTTTCTCCCCATACATATGTTTCCTCTGCACTTGGAAGTAATTAACACTAACTGCCCATTTGGCTTGGTAATCAGAAGCTAATATATATAATGAACATGAGAAGAGTCTGAGATTTTTTTCTTATCTTTGTCACATTCAGATTTAAGTCATTGAGCAAATAATTCAAATATTCTGACTCTCAGATTTCACTGTAAAGTCGAGATAATAATACCCTGCTAGGAGAGTAATGAAAATTTGACACTCTGTAGGGGACTAGCTCAGTGTTAGGCACATAGTAAGGAACTTAATAAAGTAGAGCTACTAGCCTCTGTAACTAATAGTGTCTTTTTATTTGTGTTTCCACTTTGTCAGAGGAACTTCCTGTTAATATCGATGTCATGAATCTAGTCTTAATAAGCCTTCAGATGTTGTCCTATCTCTCTCCCCTGTGTTGAAAGCTTGGATTTATGACTGTGACAAACCAGGAAATTAATTTCAGATCCAATTTTGCAATCTCCAATATTCCTTTCTTCAGGTATCTAAATGTTGATTTTTCTACATCAATGTTCATACACCACATATGAGGAAATGATCTGGTATCTACCTCCAAAATCATGGCTATATCTCAGTGCTCACAGCTAATATTAAGAGTCTTCTCAGAACTCTTTCTGAGTTTCTTGAACTTCATCGAAGGTGGATACACATATCAGCCTTTCTCATTTTCCATTTGAAATGAGAGTTCCTTTCAGTCTTCTTTTCTGCCCAAAGCAGGAAACAACTCTCCTTTGCCTAGAAGTTCTCACTATGTTTTTAGAGGCATTGTTTGCAATTTAGGAATCATTTTGGCTTATTATAAGGGCTCATACTGTACTTCATTAGCAGGGCTGCTGTGAAACTATGAAACATTTTTGTGAAAATTACAAGATATTTACACTTGTTTCTCACTGAAAATATGCAAAGCCCTTCAGGGAAAATACAGGCAGATGGTGTTTGAGATGTTTATTGTTTTCCCATGAATTAAGAAAGATATTTAGGAAATATAGTAGCATATTAATACACAAACTATTAAATTAAAGGAGATGTGATACCCATTGCCATCTTACCAGTCTTTTTCTTTCCCGTCATTAATGTTTTAAAAGGTTTCAGAATTGATTCATAATTGATTCTTTAAAACTACAAAAAATGCAAAAGCAGCAGCCTCATTTCTCCCTCAGGTACATTTTTTTTATAACTCATATAAGCTCTATAACTAACACTACCAAAAATATTAGTATTTTTCCTCCATCATATATGTATATATAGGAATATTGCTTGTATCTACCTAGCAAACTGTAGGTAGCACAAATTTACAGCCATCTAGAAATGAACTGAATTTAAGTCCTGACCATTTAAAGGTCTACAAATTTAATTTTCCTTTTTTGTAGATTATCTCTGGGGAAGGCTTGTGGTTTTAGGATGCTTGCGGACTTTATTGGAGCAAATGATAGCATGTGCGTAACTGTGTATGAAGGAAAATATTCTTAGTTTCTATCTACTTTGGCTACATATTATTACAAATCTCTAAGGCAATAATAGCTGTAATACCATTCAAATAGAGCTCAGATTTCCAATAATTGACTTAAGCTTTTCTCTTCTACTTGGCCTAATGTCATTTCCCCCTTCATATTCCATTCTTTTGTTTACCAGTTTTGTTTATAGAAAGGCCAAGAAAAGGTCCAAATGAGCTATTTGCTCACCAAAAAATGTGTCTATATATAGTGGTAATAAAACATATAGTGGTAATAAAACACCTTTTAGAGCACACGTTTGAAGATATGTTATTGATAAGCCAACCTATTTTAGTGCAAGACATTTTATTGTAATTTGACAGATTAATTTTCTCTGGCTGAAGATGAACACATATCCAGGGAGAAAACATTCGATTGTAGTAAAAAAAAAGTTAAGCTAGTGGATCATATTATTTTTCTGACTTTTACAAATGGATATAGTCATTTTCCCAAATATCATAAGAATTAATTATCTGCTTTTTTTTTCTTTTTCACCTTTGCTGTATTTCCCCATATTCTTGTTTTTACATGGAGATTAATAAATAACACACTTCAGAAACTGTTGGAAGTTTATGAAGAGTTATATTGACTATGAAGATGCTCTTGATGTCATGAATAACAGTTAGGTGTCCCTCTTAAAATGTGATGCTGAAGTATGAACCCTGAGTAGTCCAGCTCCACATTCTCTACAGATTGTCCATATAAGCAGTTTTGTGAAAATCCTTCATATTAAGTACTAGGCATTAAGTACATAAATATGAAGAAGAAATGGTCCCATCTACTAAACAGCTCTATCTAGTGGGAGATATCATTACGATATAGTTATCTAAGTCTTCATTCATAGTTTTTAGAACAAAAATAAAGTTTAATAAAATTGGTTTAAGGAATACAATATTGAAGGCCTCCTCCAAGATGACTTTAATCCTTTCTCTACTTTCTTCACCATGCTTTTGAATTTGAGGGACTTCATTTATTCAAATACATTCTTTAGATGAATTTTTTAACATCTAGCAGAGCCTTCTAATTACCATAATCCCCAGTCCACTCTTTTTCACTTTGTCCTTAAGAAATCAATCAAATGTTTTTAAAAAACCTGGCAAAAATCATGATGGATCCTCTGATGAATAGAGAAGGTTGAGTACTCTTTCTACAGACCTTGAAGACTAAGATTACAAACCACTGTCTGTTCTTAACAACAAACATAAAAACACCTGGCAATATCATGGTCATCATAATTCTTTGCCTTTAATATGCAGAAAATAATTATAGATTCATTAATATCATTTATAAAATGCAGTTCCTCTATTACCTCCATCCTTTTTTTGCTCCTTTCCTGAAAAGCAAACCCAGGTTTTTAAAGTTTGATCACTTAAGTAGAGTAAGAGAAGGACTTTCAAGACAGTATCCATAAAGTAGTTGGAATTAAAACTTTCTTCAGAGATTATATTTGTTTAAGAAAGCCTGACATAGGGGAAACCAAGATGGCAGCATAGGTAAACACTTACAATGCTGCCTCACACAACAATATCAAAACTACAACTAAAAGACAAAATGGACACCATCCAGAACCATAGAAAAGCTGGCTGAATGGAAGTTCTATAACTAGAAAAAAAGAGGAAAGTACATTGAGCCCAGAAGAGCTGCAAAAGGCTGTGGTACAGAGATATGTGCATGTGGAGAGGACACACGGCTGAGCGCATGGCTGGCTTCCTCAAACAGGAGGGAGATGGAAGATCCCGACTGGGCAGAACTCCAGTCCCTGGTGAAACACCAGGAACTCAGACCCATTCAGGGGAATCTGGACTGTCAGGAAAAGAGAAACCACTCTGAGACTCAGGGTTGCTGCAGAAAGCAGAGGTCCGAAGGCATGTGCATGCAGAGAAGACTGACTGCTGAGTGCACAGCTGGCTTTCTAAAGTGGGAGGGAGACAAAAGCTTCCAACTGCACTGAACTCTAGTTGCAGATGAATTTCCAGGAACTCAGACTCATTCAGGAAGAAACTGGACTGTCTGGCAGCAGGCAAAACTCGAGGGCAGCTTTTTCTCAAAGGTGCTTGCAGCAATTACCATGGGACACTGAGACCCATGGGACTCATAGGGGAAGCCAAGGCTGTCTTCTCTGTCCTGAGACTTCGCCCCATCCAAGCTGAGCACAGAGGTTTTGGCAATATGAAAATCTTGTCTCATAGCTTGTCTCCCAGTTTGCACACAGCTGATCCTCATAGCCAATCATCCTGGAGGTCAATTCCTCCAAGTGATACTAACAACATTCAATACTTAATTATAACAAGGCTATGCAAACAGTCCACAAATGGGTGCACCAAGAGTGTCCACCTCAGGTAACAGGAGAGGCTGAGCCACTGGGCCCTGTAGGACACATAGCACACAAAGCCACTCTACCAACTCAGTAAAGCAGCAAAAATGTACAAAGAAACAGATCACAAATGAAAGAAATGGAGGAAAGCAAATAATTGGATATAGTGTTCAAAACCATGGTTATAAGGTTTTTCAAGAATTTCCTAGAAAAGGCAAATAAATTTCACAAGATGCTTAAGGATATGAAAAAGGACCAACTAGAAATTGAACATACTCTGACTGAAATAAAAAATATTATACAGAGAATTAACAGCAGGCTAGAGGCACACAAGTATCAAATCAAAGATTTGAAATACAAAGAAGAAAAAAAACACTGAACCGGAAAAGAAAAAAAATCAAAAAATTTGAAGATAGTGTAAGGAGTCTCTGGGACAACCTCAAGCATAACAACATCCAAACTATGGCAGTTCCAGAAGAAGAGAAAGAGCAAGATACTGAAAACCTATTGGGAGAAATAAAGACCAAAAGCTTCCCCAACCTGGTGAAAGAAATAGACTTACAAGTTCAGAAAGTGCACAGAACCCTGAGCAAAAGGAATCCAAAGAGGACCACACCAAGACACATCATAATTAAAATGCCAAGAGCAAAAGACAGAGAATATTAAAAGCAGCAAGAGAAAAATATTTAATTACCTATAAGGCAGCACCCATATGATTGTCAGTTGATTTCTCAACAGAAATTATGCAGGCCAGATGAGAGTGACAAGAAATAGTCAAAATGATGAATAGGAAGAACCTACAACCAAGATCACTCTACCCAGCAAAGCTATCATGCAGAATTGAGGGTCAGATAAAGAGCTTCACAGATCAGAAAAAGCTAAAGGAGTTCATTACCACCAAACCAGGATTATATGAAATGTTGAAGAGTATTCTTTAAGAAGAGGAAGAAGAAGAAAATGATAAAGATAAAAAATTATGAATAACAAATACATTTTATCAACAAGTGAATCTAAAAATCAAGTGAATAAAAAATCTGAAGAACAGAATCAACTGGTGAATATCATATAATCAGGGGCATGGAAAGGGAGTGAACTGACAATTCTCAGTGGGGAAAAGTTGTGAGGGTGTGGGAAGAGACTGGACAAAAATTGTAAACCTATGGATGAGAATAGTGTGAGGGGAAGATAAGGGCAGATGGTGGGGTGGGAACCAGGTGGAGGGAAGCTTTGGGGAAAAGAGATACAACTGTAATAATCTGCACAATAAATATTTATTTAAAATAAATAAATATTTAAAAAAAGAAAGCCTGACATAATTACCTACAATACCTTCAACCCACAATGTAGCTACTTTGATGCCTAGGGCATGTGTTCCAGAAAATAAAGCACCTTCATCATGTACAATTCATAAAGTTTCCTGTTTCAAGTTTTGACACCTCACCCAAGTACTCAGAGTTAATGAATCTCAGCTGATAATGATAGTTCTGATTCAAATATAATATTATACTCTAGAAACATCACTGTGAATTAATGATTAATATAGTTTACCAAGAAGAGTTATACTACCAGCTTCAAAGAATTGAGTTTGAATGAACTGTTCTGGAAGAAAACAAACCAAGCAACTATGGCTAAAGACAGCTCTTCTTTCTTATTTATTTATTTGTTTGTTTGTTTGTTTGTTTGTGTTTTTTTATTGATTTCAGAGAGGAAGGAAGAGGAAGAAAGAGAGATAGAAACATCAATGATGAAGGAGAATCATTGATGGGCTACCTCCTGCATGCCCCCTACTGGGGATGGAGCCTACAACCTAGGCACGTGCCTTTGATCAGAATTAAACCAGTGACCCTCCCGCCCACAGGCCAACACTCTATCCACTAAGCCAAACCAGCCAGGGTAAGACAGTTCTTCTTATTGTGTGGAACCAATCATAGTAGATTCAGGACCAGCAACAGATTCACAAATCACATCAGGCATCTTGACATATGGAAGAGATTAAAATTTAGCCTTTTGGGCTCTCAACTTTTACTAAAATAGGATATAACTTTATGTTTCTGAAATAAAGTAGGGTGGTGGCGAAAGAGTTGGCACAATGTAGAATCCTATCTAATAAAAGAATAATATGCAAATTAACCATCATTCCACAACAAAAATGGCAGTGCCCATAACCACAAGATGGCAGCACTCAGTCCTCTCAACCCCGCCAGGGTCCCCCAGTTTCAGGGAGGGCTGCCGCTGAGAGTCTGCAGAGTAAACGGCCTGCTGGAATGCTGCCCAGATACCCTTCTGACCCTTTATAAAAAACAAAAACAAATTCACTCCCCATGGCTGATAACCTAACAACCTGGGCTGGAGTCTCAGCCTGGCAGGGGTGCACATGCCCACAGCACGATCCCCTGCCAACTGGGGCAGCTTTAGCTGAGGTCTCAGCCTGGAAGGGGCACCCCCACGGCATGATCCCCTCCCTGCAGCAGCAGTCTGGGGTCTCAACCACTGAGACACAACAGCCAGGCAGATATGGAGTAATCTTAAATACTTCTTTTTAAAAAATATATTTTATTGATTTTTTATAGAGAGGAAAGGAAAGGGATAGAGAGCTAGAAACATCTATGAGAGAAACATCAATCAGCTGCTTCCTGCACACTCTCCACTGGATATGTGCCGCCCCAACCAAGGTACATGCCCTTGATCAGAATCAAACCTGGGACCCTTAAGTCTGCAGGCTGATGCTTCATCCGCTGAGCCAAACCAGTTAGGGCTGTCCTATATGTTAAAGAAAATATCCTATCTAATAAAGAGGGAATATTCAGGGGAGGACATTTGGGAATGACCGGGTTGTAAAGGAAGGGCATTTGGAGATGATAGGGCTGGCAGAAGAGCAGTTAGGCATTGATCAGGCTGGCAGGGGAGGGGTTGGGAGGGGTAATCAGGCTGGCAGGCAGAAGCAGTTAGGTGCATCAGGCAAGCAGGTGAGCAGTCCTGGATTGTGAAAGGGATGTCTGACTGCCTGTTTAGGCCCAATCCTATGGGCAGTTAGACATCCCCCCAGGGGTCCCAGATTGGACTGCCCCAGTGCACAAATTTCATGCACCAGGCCTCTAGTCATGAATATATTAAAATAACCATGAAGGTCCCCGCCTCCCTTATCTTGTAGATTGTAAAAAGTAGACTTAAAATCAATAGGTAATGTAATCTGACCCACACCATGAAATTGGGGTGTAAGTAGAATCTGGTTTATTCATTCAATGAATATGTATTAAGTGTCTTCTTTTTGCCAGGTAGTATCCTAGATTCTGTGGATAGAGTGGTAAACACAACAGCATCTTTCCCCAATTGGGCTTGCTTTGGAGTGAGGGAAAGAGACAAACATAGAGTATCTATCATAATAAAAGTGTAATATTCTAATTTAGATTGGAGCCGAACGACCTTCTGGACGTCATTCCAGATGTCCTTCGGGATGAAGCTATGGTGGTGGGGGCTGAGACAGAGCAGTTAGAAGCAATCAGGCAAGCAGTTAGGGGTGATCAGGCAGGCAAGCAAAGTGGTTATGGGCGATCAGGCAGGCAGGCAGGATGGTTAGGGATGGTTAGGCAGGCAGGCAGGTAAGTGGTTAGGAGCCAGCAGTCCCAGATTACAAGAGGAGTTAGGCACTCAGACATCCCCCAAGGAGTCCTGGATTGCAAGAGGGTGCAGGCTGAGCTAAGGAACACCTCCTCGCACCGCCCACTCCCATGCATGAATTCTGCATACGGGACCTCTAGTGTATATATGAAAGATCAGGGAAATGAAGAACAATAAAGCAGAGGATAGGTAATATGGCAGTAAGGAAGTAGAAGAAAGTTGCTATTTTATATGATGTCTTAAGTAGAAACTGAAAGAAGTGAGGGAGTGGGACATCTATTTATCTCCTTACTTCGTTTTCAGTGCGTTCCCACCAAACCAGCCTTCCTTCATGGCTCACAACCATTAGAATTTTTAATCCTATGAAACTGACACAGACTTTGTATCATTAAAAAGGCTACCTTTCTTTAATGCAGGATGTTCCAGAAGTAGTTCTCCTGCAGAGTTCATATTTTCTAATCACCGGAGCTAATGGTCCTTCATTCTCCTTGATTTCCCTATCACTGTTTTCCTTGCCTTTTATGATACGCTTTTTTGTCTTGGATATTAAAAAACTACACAATTTAGATTTGCCTAAAATCTCTTCATGCCATGCCCTCTCCCTCTCTTTTCACAAATTCCCTGACTTCATGTGGCTCATCAATGTGAATTATCCTATAATGTTCTGAAATTTGGGTTTTACAAATAGATTACCTGAAATTGAAACCTTGACTGACACTTTTGATGGAGCGGTTTTGTGGAATTTACTTAATCTTTTGTTCCTCTCTTCCCTTGTCGATTAAATAGGTACAATCACAGTAGTATCTTCAATAATAATATTACCTTCCAGGTTTGTTGTGTGGATTAAATGGGTTAATTTGTGAAAGCATTTAAGACGATATCTGGCATACAAAACATGCTCAATGTGTTTTTGCCATTACTATTAGTCCTTAAATGTCAGCTATTTTAGATTATAGACTTTGAATTAACATCTCATGTTATCAGTTTTCTTCTGAGATTTATTTTAAGAGGTCCAAATTTATGTTGAGGCCTTGCTAGATCAAAGCTTATGACTTCAAATTACTCATGTCCCAAACTTCACTATTTATCCTCTTCAAAATAACTCCTTTCCGGTTTCTGTTTCAGCATGTCATCCCATTTTGTTAGACTGTCCTCTAGGTATAGAAAAAAAAGTGTAAGCCAGCAAGAAAAACTTTCCCAAATGAGTCTTTTTCTTTTCTTCAGGATTGCTTTGTTTCTTTTGAAAGGAAGTTAAAAACATAATACTTAACCATTTATTGTAACATATAAATTACAAGGAATAACTTAACACTGAATCTAGAAGCGGGACACAGCAGGTAACATATTGGGTCACGGAACAAGTATGGAAAGACAGTGCGCTACATTTTCTTTGTCTTTCCCACCTTTCCCTTTGATGTATATTTCTGTTTTGCTCCTAAGTTGTAGTTGCAAGAGTAATTGAACATCTTTGTTTTTGTGAATAAATATTCATAAATCTATGTATACATATCTATAAAATGACAGAAACATTTTAATTACTAGAAAAATCTCAGGAATTCCTAGTCATAACAACATTCAGAGTAAGAAAAGGCAGTACTTCCTAGCATTGGTCTGTGCAGCTGCTGGGACCCCCGTCACCAAGCAGCCTGCATGAGCTCGTGAATGGCTGCAGACATCCTGGAAGCCAGCTCTACTCTGGAAGCACGTTGAGATCAAAGGAAAGAAAGAGAAGTGAGAGAAAAGAGAAAAAAAAAATTTGTGTTTGCCCTGTGAAACTTGAGTTCCCATCATCTGTGTTATGCACTGCAAGACACTGGGCTGGCCTCTGTACTAATACATACAATAACATTCATATTATTTAGGGTTCTTAGCAAATAACAATCACATTATTTCAGTTTCTAAGAAATTTTGATTTCTTGGAGAGGAACTCCATGAAAAAGCTGATCCATATATAACATCCACATACAGAAGGAATTGGAATATAACCCCATAAAGATTTTATTGTCTACTCTTATGACTTCAGATGAAACTATCCAAACACGTGATACTAAGTCACCTGTAAATAAGGTTCACTAAAATCCTAGCCAAGACATCGGTATTCAAACACATACATGTAAATACAGAGGTGGGCAAAAGTAGGTTTACAGTTGTATGTGAAACAATTTATTCTTGTATTATTGTTTATTCAGTAATTATTGTATTAACTATTACTATTACCCTACTTTTGCCCACCACTATATGACCTATAGGTCTCTTAGGATTCTGATTCTAATGTACTGTGGCCAGACCCATCCTTCAAAATCAGTGGTAGTGAATATAGGAAGCGATGTATTTACCTGGTTGTATAGGTAAGTTTCAAAAATTCCTATGCTATTGGAAGATAAGTACTAGTAAATGAAGCAGAGAAACTGTACATTCAGGGTGAGCAAAAAAGACTAACATTAACCTGATTCCCACTTTCTTTCTTCCTTCCAATTTTTGCTAATATGTCAGCTCCTTATACTGCTGACTGCCTGTTAGAAATAATACTTCTATGCTCATCATCGGTAATGTGACTGTAACAGAGAAAACTCAGGCCAGTTACAAAGCCTGGTATAAAGCTTTCTAAAATTTAAGTATGGCTGTTTCTTATCTCATTTGAAATTGAAATATGTTTGCAATGCTTGAATGTGGGAAGATTAATTATCACCTGTTTCAAAATAAGCAGCAGTAGTAACTCATCACATGCAAATGTGAAAGTGACATTGTCGGCAGCTAACAAGAGAGGTTTTCAGCTGGAAAAGAGTGCAAACAGAAACAAAAACATTTATGTTTCTATTCTGCAGCTGAACAAAAATGGTATTTGATACTGGCTGAGTTTGCCTGGGGAAGCCAGGCCCCATTAGAGTTAGGACCCTACAGGCATCGAGTTCTACCTCCCAGTTATGTCGAGTTCAGATTTCCAAGGAAGGTCAGCATAGGTTACACTTTTTACGCGGTAAAAGGGGAAAAAACCCACAGTTTCAATGCTGGCTATCAATGTGGCTTCAAGCAAAGAAATTGATCTCCCTAAGCCTCAGTTTCTTCATCTATAAAATGGA
Source organism: Lasiurus borealis (assembly GCA_004026805.1). Taxonomy (NCBI): domain Eukaryota; kingdom Metazoa; phylum Chordata; class Mammalia; order Chiroptera; family Vespertilionidae; genus Lasiurus; species Lasiurus borealis. The sequence goes on along the minus strand of PVJN01024454.1, from coordinate 8,932 downwards.
CCTAAGTACATGCTTAAATCACAAAGTGGATGTGAATCTGTTGTGTGTTAGTATAAACAATTAGCACAGATTCTGGCATGCAGGAAGAGCTTAATAATTGTTAATCGTTGCTATTGCAAAGTTACCCCTCTTTACTGTACAACAGCTAAAACAAAAATTCTTCCTGTCTAATGGCAGGAATATGAGGTCTGGTTTATCCCTTCTTAAAAATTCAGTGATTATAAGAAATTATTTCATTCTGGAAAGAAACCTTTTCTTTCTTTTTTCTTTTTATATCTTTTTTTGTTTGTTTTATTTTAAATGCCATGTCTGGACTCCATAGTTAATATCAGGTCTGTAAGAAGGGTCTCTTGGCCCATCTGAGCACTGGTATTTGGGAGCACAGGTCTCATTATGAATCTCTTTTACTCATAGGAAGGATGGAAGTTAGTTAAGTCTGCTGTCTGTACCACACATTAATATAATGAGATGAAAATGGTATCAATTCAAATCACTTAGTCCTCCTTTCCCCCACTCCCTATTCCCCACCCTGTCTATATTTCTCAATTTGTGCTGCACTGACATAAAGCACCACCATGGAGGTGAGTCTGTCCTCCATGGTTAATCATCCCGATACATGCTGAGATACCCCACACTATAATTTAACACGAAGAACAGCTAGGGGTTGTGTTGAAACAGTCGTGATTCATGGGAATCTACTAATTTTGTCCTGTTATAACTTTGCGAGAATTTTTGCCAACATTGGTGGGGGTGGCGAGAGGAAAGAGAGAACATGAAGCTCTTTGTTCAATGGCACCGGAGTCCATGACATTGACGGCATTTTCCTGATTCCCCTGGCGAGCTCTTTCTGAGCTACTCGCAGTCGACTCTCCAGAGACGTTTTCTTTTATGAAAGTCGAGCTTCCTTCTATCAGTCTCTCACATTTTGCACAAGGATAGTCATTCTTGAAAGTGGAAACGTCTGCTATCTTCATGCTGCTGATGCTGAAAGAGGCAAACAAAATCAGCCCAATTGTTTTAGGTTTGGATTAGTCTAGACTCTAGAGTGTATAGAGAAATATTTTAAAAGGCTTATTTTGACTATCAAAGTGAGTCGTTATGACAGCAGTTGTCAGGGGGAAAATGTGCTCGATGCAAACACACAAACAACCTAGAACAGTTAGCTCCAGTTACTCTGCAGTAGCACCTCAGAAGGAAAATTGCTTTCCTGAACATCAGGGAGAAAGAGGGCAGCTCTGCAAATCTCTTACGGAAAGCCACAACCTCAAAGAGGCATCCCAGATGACCCTGGGGGCAAAGGATTAGAAACAAACTCTTGTTGCACATAACCTCATTGCACTGTTCTGTGGTTTGATACACATGCGCATGTGAAAATATAATTATTTTAAATCATGCTCAGATGGCAGATAGTGATCAGTTATGTTCAAAGAAACAACAAAAGGAGGCTAACTTGGGTTCAGATATTGGGGGAAAACAAATTAACATAAAAACAAAATAAAGGTAAAAGCAAAATTAATGAGCAATTATGATAACATTTGCTTGCTGGAAGTAGCTTTAGATTTTAGCACAACCACCTAAATATCTGAGTTTGTGAATGAAAAGCTAATTAGACAATTCTGATTATATTATGCAGTCCCTTTTTAGGTTTGCCATTCACATGAGAAAGCTCCATTAATCTGGCATGAGAAGTGCATGATTTCTCCTCAAAATGCTTAAAATTAAAGGTGTGTTCTTGCTAATAATTCAAGTGATCAGATTTCTATTTAATCAATTTTAATTGTCTTATGATTGCCATTTTTCCAAGAGAAATTCAATTTTCCAGTGTTTATCCCAGTAAAATATTGATGTCTACCTTAATACAATTTCCACTTACCAGCTCTTTTTGTTAAAAAAGAGAAAGAGCAAGCTATTTACTCACTCTGACACAAACAAGTACTATTTGGAAAAATCATCCTCAATATGTTCCCAAGAAGCAGACACAAATTGTTGTGTGATATGTTCCAAATTTACAGACCTGAAAACAAAGCAGGCTAATTTCCTCCTATTACTTAGAAAAGATGATGGCAAAAAATACTCTGGAGAGAATATAGAAAATCATATTTTAAAATACTTGTGTGTTTTTTAAAGCAAATATTCAGAATAGTTATTTTCTATATACTATATTTATGTCCAAATTTCTTGCTTCTTAATAATTAGATTCTATACCAAGTAACAAAACAAGTTCTAGATTAATTATATAGATTAATACTAAAACCACATCATGAAAGGAACATGGACCTTCATCGTATTTGAAAAGCATTCTTAGAATTTTTAAGGCACATGCTCAGAAATTCCTACCCAGGATGTAGACTTCTCAAAGCAAATCCTGGGCCTCAGACCCACCTCAGCTGACAGCTGGTTTGGGAATGGCTTCCACCTGACCGTTTCCTCAACACCAGGAGAACCAGTTCAGGCAGGCCTGCAATGAAATTACTGATGTTTATTTCAAAACCAAAGGAAATTTGGGCTGAGATGTTTTTGATAGAGTAGATTTCACCTACTTATGTTCTTGACTTATCTTCATAATATGTCAAATCCATTCAGCCTCGAGTTTGGAAAAGAAGCATTATAATTCATTCTTTCATAATCAAATAACATTTGGCTTCATGGTGTATTCCTAGAACAATCTTTCCCATTCCTTCCCTTTTACTTCACTGAGAGCCTGAACCCCAAGTTTAATTTTCTTCTCTCCAAGAATACTATTTTGGTGTAACTGACCTTTCCTGTGATTGGAGCTATTGTGGTTTGTAGAGGCAGAAATTCAACTTGAACTGGGCCAATAGAAAAGCTCATGAACATGGTACAGATCAGGCAGAGCTGAAAGCAGGAACAGCATGCTATTTCTTGCCCCTGCTTTTCTCTACCAGTTGTATTCCTTGTTCACTACTTACTATATGTGTAACCAACAGTTTCTGAGCTCACATCCTTCCACTAATCATCCAGACGAAAAAGAGCTTTTCTTACTTAACATCACTTCCGATGATTGGGGTGTGGTGGGAAAAGATATGGATTTCAATTGACTTAGTTTGAGCACCAGCTCAACTCTATGCTCAATGAGATGACATAATTGGCACACCCTCCTTCAACCACATGTAAAATTTAAGTATAAAGATTTTTTTTGTTAGGAAAAATTATGATGAGGGCATAGAAGCGAGTGTCGGGGTCAGGGGAGCTAGCATGGATATAACAAAAACTTTTTATTACAACTCCATCTTCTTTTTGCTATGGACAGATTGTGGCTGTTAAGGATACAATTCATCAGATTAAACATTAATACATGCTTGGATTTCTCCAACATTTACCAAATACACCCATTTAATGGAGAAAAATAAAACTACCTTATGTGTGCTTTTTTTTCTCTGGGAAGCCCTAAAGCAAGAACACAGTCTAGAAACCACCTACAAAGTGTGAGTGCCTCTGTAAGGGATGGAGACACTGCTGAAGCCAACTTGAACTTTTCAAAGAAACAGTGATGTGACCCAGGAGAAAACAAATCTCCTAATTAGTATATGAATCCTGAAGCCCACCAGGCAATTCTTTCCTTTAGCAATCATCTTCTATAATAATAAAAGCATAATATGGACATTCTTCCTTCCAGACAAAGCCACAGTGGGCAGGGGCCACAGCAGAAGCAGCAGAGGCCCTCCCCTACACCCACCGCACCCACAACAGCAGTGATGGGCAGGGTCAAGGGCCAAGGCTCTTGCATGAATTTCATGCATTGGGCTCTAGTATTATATAAAGCAGAACCTAAAGACAGTCAAGGCCTAGGACAAAGAGAGCATCTTATTACATCTCTGCACCTCTCAATGCTAGCTCTTTTGACATGGTACCTCACAGAGATTTCATGGAAATTAAATGGAATATTGTATATAAAAATAATCAAATATTGTAACACAGAGGCAAGGATAACATTTAGTTCCCTTTCCCCTCAGAATAGAGATAACTGCTATCTTAGAAAGGACATCTTGACTGGCATTTGGGAATTGGGATTTCTTGAGGGTTCCCATAATAATGACTCACTGCGCAAACTACACATTTTATAGTATGATAATTTGTGAGATAAATAGTTATGTAGATAATTAAAATATAACCATATATTCTCCATATAAAAATTTCAGTCTATAGCTCTAGTTGAGGCAACACAATTATTTTATACATCCAAATGATGCCCAAGCATTTATGTCATAACCATAACACTTTTAGTCTAAAGAAGATTTAAGGCAAATATGCAAGATCCCTGCCAAAAATTAGAAATCAATAAGAACTCATAGTATGCCTAGCTTTCTAGCAATGCTAATGTATAGTGTAATTTCCAAAATAAAAAACCTCTAAAATTCACATTAAAGTAACTGGATGAGGCAACTTTGTGAATAGAAATATTGTTACTTTGGACTTGTTCCTATAGCTCATTATTTCTCCTCGACTGAAAACATTAAACTCTTTATTTTCATGTTTATATGAAGAAAGTAAAATTAATTTCTTTGATTCTGAAAAAATTTTATCTTAATCTGTCAGTAAAAAATGGTTCATATCACCAGTGTTTACCATGAGCAGGTAAAATAGGTCTTTTCATTTTCCAAAATTAATAGGATTTTCCAGTATAGAAAATAACGGGCCCACAAAACACTCCTAAGTAGGAATTAACATAATCATGTACAGTGGTACCTCGAGATACGTGTTTAATTCGTTCCGTAACCTTGCTCGTATATCAAGTTGCTCGTATCTCAAAGCAAATTTCCCCATTGAAATCAATTGAAATGCCTTTAATACATTCCAGCCCCCAGAATGCCACCCCAGTTGTTCTTGTTATGTGTTTTTGAATAAGAAAAATGTATTTATAAATGAAAAATATTGTATAAAAACATAATAAAAGAGAATGTAAAGAAAAAAAACTGGTTTTATAAAGTGTATTTACCTACTCATTACACTCTTACCTCAAAACTGAATGTAACTTAACTAATCGTCACTGAACTTAATTGCTACTGGTCTTTGCATTTTTGGCCGATTTAAAAAAAAACACGTGTCCAACGAAGTTTGCCTCTTCCTCCCTTTCAGAATGTTTCTGAAATGGGTGAGGCAAGTTTCATTGAACAGCTCTGATGGACGACCAGTAGCAACTTTTTTCGGGGTGTTTCTTTTCCACAAAGTGTGACACCCTCTCCCACATTCCTAAGATCTCCTTTATCTCACTTGTAGAGATCTCCTCCACCTCTGGCTCCTCCTGGAAACCAATTTCTTGGAGAACCTCTTCATGTTGCTGAGACTGAAACTCTTGTGACTCCTCCGTGGTGAGTTCCAGAGAGTGCTCCTTCATGAGCTCATTCACGTCTCTCTCATCCACCTCCAGGCCCATGGATTTTCCCAGAGACACTATCTCCTCCTCCACTGGCACCTCGGGTTTGAATCCTTCGAAGGTCCTTTCGGCTATGGCCTCAGGTCACAGCTTCTTCCATGCAGAGGTCAAAGTCCTCATTGTAACACTCAGCCAGGCCTGATCAATAATTCTGAGGCATATCATGATGTTAAAATGGTTCTTCCAGAACTCTCGAAGGATGAGATTTGTGTTCTCTGTCACTTCAAAGCAGCGCCGGAACAGGTGCTTGATGTACAGCTTTTTAAAATTAGAAATCACCTCCTGATCCATGGGCTGCAGGATAGGAGTGGTGTTGGGAGGTAGGTAGACAACCTTTATAAACTTGAAGTCTTCGATGACTCATCTTCGAGGTTCGGTGGGTGAGCAGGAGCATTGTGGAGGACGAGGAGGGCTTACATAGTTAGGTTGTTTTCCTGTAGATATTTCTTAACAGAAGGGCCAAAAACCAGGTTTACCCACTCCACAAAGAACTGCCTGGTGACCCATGCCTTCGGGTTTGCCCTCCACATAGCTTGCAGTTTATCTTTTAAAATCTTATGTGACTTAAAGACTCTGGGGTTTTCTGAATGGTATACGAGCAGAGGCTTGATCTTGCAGTCGCCACTCACACTGGCACACAGTGCAAGAGTTAGCCTATTCTTCATGGGTTTGTGGCCTGGCATCGCCTTCTCCTCTGCCATGATATAAGTCCTATTCGGCATCTTCTTCCAGAAAAGCCCTGTCTTGTCACAGTTGAAGACTTGCTGGGGGATATATCCTCTGGCTTCTATCAGTTCAGAAAAAGTTTTGAGGTAATCCTCAGCTGCCTTCACATCTGAACTTGCTGCCTCACCACGCCTGACGATGGAGTGAATGCCGGACCTTTTCCTGAAGTTATCAAACCAGCCTCTACTGGCTTTAAATAAGCCTTTCGATGCTTTGTCCATGGAAGTGCGTGGGGTCTGCTCCAGCAAATCACCGTAAATCACTCGAGCCTTCTCGCATATGATGCCCTGTGTTAATGTATCTCCTTTAAACTGCTTCTCTGTCACCCACACCATCAGTAGATTCTCCATCTTTTCATGGAGAGAGCTACAGAGCTTATAAATTATTGTAACGCCCTTAGCTGCCATTATACCCTTTATTGACTCCTTCTGTTTAAGCACAGTGCATATCGTTGAAGTACTACGCCCGTATTGCCTCGCCAAGTCAGCCACTATCACTCCTTGCTCATATTTTTCTGATTTCACGCTTTAATTCAGTAGACATCATCCTCTTCTGAGCACTGACCTTTCCACTCGCTTTCTTCGGACCCATGGTTATAAAAAGAAATGTGACAAAGTATGTAAATGCACAAAAGATGCTTCGACAACGAGGTAAACAAGTACACTGACTGAGGCGTGGGAAACTATGAGATGCTGGAGTCGTGGTAAACTGGTGGGTCGTGTGCAGCCAGCTAATCCGCGTGATTACTCATATCTCAAATGTTGCTCGTATTTCAAAGCAAAAAATCGTTCACTCGAAGGCTCGTATCTCAAAAATCTTGTATGCTAGGACACTCAATTCTCAAGGTACCACTGTATGTGGCTGAATGGAGTCCTGAAACTATAGAAGGCAGCAGAGTTCAGAACTGAATCTACACACACAAGCCTTCCATTTTCTCTGCCAAGGGCATACATTGAGCATGTGTTGCCCATGTCTCTAAGAGCTCTCTCATCCTCCCAAACTTACAATTGTTGCCACCTTTGTTGACATATAGTTGACAAATAAAAAGTGGATATATTTATTTGATAAAGAATAAAGCACAGGGAACCCGCCACAACAGAAGGCACCATACCAAAAACAGATTTAGTGAAATTTCAAATCTGACTTTTGAGACCTGCCATGGCTAATCCATCACCTTTCCCTAACTCAGTTCTTACTGGCAGACAGGCATATTCTCTCCTCCTGGTGAATCAGGGGGACATAATTTTCTTTCCAAAGAAACTGGCCAGCTTGAGAAAAAAATATCTACAAATTTGTGAATAACTTAATAAGAAAGCCATGTTCCAACCTGATTATCCAATAACTAGTGGTCAGGTGAAAGAATTTGTGCACATTGAAAGGAAAATAGGAGAAATAAAATAATACTAGAGGCCTGGTGCATAAAATTCATGCACGCAGGGGGGGGGAGGAGGGGTGTCCCTCAGCCCAGCCTGCAGCCTCTCCAATATGGGAAATCCCTCTCATAATCCAGGACTGCTGGGTCCCAACTGCTTGCCTGCCTGCATTCCTAATATCCACTAATTACTTCTGACTGCAAGCCTGATCGCCCCATAACCACTTCCCTGCCCACCTAATTAATGCCTAACTGCTTCTCTGCCAGCCTGTTTGCCCCTAACTGCCCTTGCCTACAAGGGTCAACCCCAACTTCCCCCCTCTGCCAGCATGAACACTCCTAACTGCCCTCCCTGCAAGCTTGATCGTCCCAACTGCCCTCCCTTGCAGACCTGGTCCCTCCCAACTGCCCTCCCCTGCTGGCCATCTTGTGGTAGCCATTTTGTGTCCACATGGGGGCAACCATCTTGTGTGTTGGCGTGATGGTCAATTTGCATATTACTATTTTATTACATAGGATAGAGGCCTGGTGCACAAGTAGGGGTAGGCTGGTTTGCTCTGAAAGGTGTCCTGAATCAGGGTGGGGTTTCCCTTGGGGTATGGTATTGCCTGGGCGAAAGGCCTGTGGTGGTTTGCAGGCTGGCTATGCCCCCTGGTGACCCAAGCGGAGGCTCTGGTATCTGGGATTTATTTATTTTCTATAATTGAAACTTTGTAGCCTTGAGCAGAGGCTATGGAAAGCCAGGAAGCTTGGCTTCCTTCATTGCTGGGGAAACCCAAGCCTCTTGCTCGCTCTGTGGCTGCATCCATCTTGATTAGGTTAGTTTGCATACTTGCTCCTGATTAGCTGATTGATATGACTTGTGGGTGTATTGGAGGTACGGTCAATTTGCATATCACTCTTTTATTAGATAGGATTGCTATTTGCCCTTTCTCTGTAACGGAAGTGTCAAAATTGCTGCTGGTTCCAATCTGTGGAGCAATCAGTGGGGTGATTGTCTCCTGCCTGGCTCACTCAGCATATGGGAGCTGGAAAGTAGCCCTGCCCCCCCCACCACTGCTGGTTACTATCTGTGGGGCAATTAGAAAGACTATTGGGCCCCCACTCACACCCACCTTGGCCTGGCACTGCCTGCTCACCTGCTCCACCATCCCACTGCAGTCCTGCTCTCATTGGGGCCCATCAGGAATGCCAGCACCTCCCCTGCTGCCCAATGCCAGCACTGCATTGCCAATGCCTGCCATGTTCCACGCTGCTCCCTATTGGTCAGTGTATGTCATAGTTAGCTGTTGAACTCCCAGTCAAACTCCCAATGGAACAAACACTCAAGGGAACAATTTGCATATTAGCTTTTATCATATGGGATGGTCCCATTATTTACCTTGTGCCACTCATCTGCAAAGGGTTTTCAATCCATGCTTTATGCTTTTTTAATAAAC
>PVJN01024453.1:0-31130 GCA_004026805.1 Lasiurus borealis | reverse complement strand
CCCTCTGCCAGCCTGGTCATACTCAACTACCCCCCTCTGCCGGCCTGGTCACCTCTCACTGCCCCCTTCCTGCCAGCCTGGTCGCTCCATGCAGCCTGCTATTGTTTGGTCGTCCCTCGCTAATCCCCCTGCCAGCTTGGTTGGCCCACGCAGCCTGCTTGCTGGTCAGTCGTTTGGTCGTCCCTCGCTAACCCTCTAGCCGGCCTGGTTGCTCCATGCAGCCTGCTGTTTGGTTGTTATATAAGGGTGTGATGACCAATTTGAATATTATCCTTTTATTAGTATAGATAGCCCATAACAAGCCCCTCAGCTATCGTGGCCAGGGGACTGAGGGCCATTAGGTACAAGCTACAGAGAGGAGATTCCTGCAGGACTGAGCAGCAAAACCTTTCAGAGTTTCGCCAGGTCATTCTAAATGTGAATCATGCCACATTTTCATGTGTGGTTACCTGCTCTTTGGCCCTTGTTCCTCTGGACATTGCCCATGACCTTTCCTTTTAGTTACAGTAATCTTTTATTCCTGTCTGACAAAATATCAAGCATCTTTCTTTGAGTATTTACATCCTTGCCCCCATTTTTGAATATTGCTTCCAGGAGACTCACCCCCAAATCTCCAGCCTCCCAGGGGGAGAGCCGATCCCAGGTGTGCTGCCTCAGGATCTTCAGGTCTCAAAAGAAAATTTTACTGGAATTATAGAGACCTACAGGCTGTGCAGCCCACCCTCTGTGACTTTAGCAACTCCCTCTTGAATGTTAGTTTGTGTATTTCCTCTGAACAGTTCATTTCATGAGCTCACATTCACAGAACTGCCAGCTCTGCTACACTGCAGGGCAAACTCCAATAAAATGGAAAGAGAAAGAAACCCCCTGCCACACTCACATGCTGGCTTGTCCAAAGAGCCTCCTTTTAATTTTCTAGTTCCTTTGTCAGGACAGTTCAAAACAGCAAAAGAACTTACTACACTGGGGTTAAGAAGATCTCACAGCTAATTATACCCATCTCTGCCGAGAGGATGCGGCAAGAACTTTACAAACTCATCTTTATGTTAATCATCTCTTCCCTCACAACTCACTCTGGAGAGTGAGACACTATTTTAAATTTCTTATTGGAAATGATGTCATGAGAGGAAGACTATGCTGGCAGTTTGTTGAGAATGACTGTAAAGAAAGAGAAAAAATAAAAATTAAAAGCAAGGGGGAAAAACAATCCCTACATATAATATAAACAAAAGCCAAATAATCCAACAGCCAAACCCCAAAATCCCACCTGTCACAGGGTGAGGGTCCTGCCCCTTTCTAGACAAAACTGGGTGAACCTGGCAAAACTTAGTCAAACAGGCCCATTCAAAACCCCAAATGGAGAAACATTTTGTTGTTCTTCATACTTGCTCTGTTGTCTTTCCTCTCTCCCAGGCTGCCGCCAATAGGCTGACTTTATTTCTCAGCCTCCTTAGTCTTGCCCCAGTTACCATCCACTCCACGACTCCCAGACTTAAACAGGCAAACCTGTGGTCCTGATATCTTTGGGGAGAATTGAATTCTTCTGGCCGAGGAAGGAATTCTGGAGCCTCTGGAATTATAGTTGGGTCTTCATCACAAAAATAATGATTTAGGCTAAAGCTTACTAGGATGACTGACTTGCACTCGTATTTCTATTGTGCCTAGAACAGTTCAGAACAGTTCCTGTTGGGAGGGCACCAGCAGGCCATCTCTCGTGTAGCTTTTGGGCCTGAGCTCTCTGTGGACACACTGAGCCAGGGGTTGAGTGTGGCGCCCTCTTTCCAAATTACACACATATGCGTGCAAATGTGTCACCATGAAAGAGAACATCATTTTATGCAATTCTGAAGTCTGATTTTCCAATATGACTTAAATTAGTAAGGAACACACATGGGTAAGGAAATAATCCCTGTCTCATATTTTTGCCATCAGATTGTGCAGGATGTTTTCTGATTAGTAACATCACACCTCAGCCATTACTGACGGTTGGATGCCTTGAATGGGTCATGTTCTCCCCTCCAATTCCAACTCACCCCTGCTTTTCCTGGCTTATCTGCATTTATTCTTCAGGTTGAAGTTTGGACATCCCTTACTCTAGGTTTGGTTCCTCTCTTCAATCACTCATATTATAACTTTCTTATGCTTCTGTAACCTTCTCTGGAATTTAAACTCCAAGAGGGCAGGGACCAGGTCTATTTTCTTCAAAATCTTCCCCAGGGACCAGCAGGCCTTGCTCATAAAATAGGCCCTTAATATTTCCCAAATGAATGAATCTGAATTACAGTCTTTTGGCAAAAAGAACAGCTTTGCCCTGAAGTTCTGTCTTAAGACCTCAAAAACCAACCAGAATTTTTCTGACCTTCAGCCTGATAATCTATGTTACTAAATAAAGTTGTGCTCATTTTGTAGCTTTTCCTGTCAACTCTTTCATCTGTTTGACACAGGGCTCTTTCTCAGGCATTGGTCTGTAATCTGCTCTGAAAGGCAAACTGAAGAACTTCTTTTGTTTCTGCCCATGGAGATCACTGTAAGCCCTGCTGCAGCATTTCTCACGAACCCAGGAGCCTGCTCTGACGTGACATGCACCTGCCCAGTGACAACCCTACCCACTGGTTACCACTCCCTGGAGGGCACATTTGTTGCCATGGAGAGAAACAGGCTGGTGAGCAAGGCCAGGCCAGCTTGGAAAGATTAAAGAAGAAAAAAAAGATGTTGGGTGCCTTTTCACTCATACCTGTCAGCCGGCTTTACAAAGCTTTATAAAAATAATCACAGTAGTGAAAATCAACATGAGAATGTTGCTAATAAGCAGGATATAAAACACAGATTAGAACTAAAACCTCAACAGGAGAAAAAAAATTCCAATTTAAATAAATAATCTTTAATTGCAGCACCATCAATTCCTGTGCCAAACAATTACTATGCAAAAATGATTATGCCAAACAATTCGAGGAAGAGACAGGAGAGCTTCACTTTCTTCCTGAAAGAATTTTGTTGTTGTTGTGAAATATAAGAAATATGCAAAAATAGCCACAAACAGAATAACAACAACAACTGTTATTGTTACACCCATTGGTGCTCACTGTATAGCAGGCACTTCACTTTATATACACATGTGAGAAGTGCTATGGGCACCCCTGCATTGCAGAGGCAGGATCCTAGGCACTGGAGGATTCAGAAACTTCCCTGTTTACCATGTATTAAAGGAGCAGAACCAGGATTTGAGCTCAGGCAAATCCTATTAACCACTAGACTCCACTGCCTCTCACAGTTTACACACAAATGAATGTTTATTACATATATGCATTTTAATATAAACAGGCAGGCACCAGTCATTTAGATACAGGAACAGAGCACTACCAGTAAGTATCTTAAAGACTCAGTGTGCCCCTCCTCAAGCACATACCCCACTCTCTCTGTCACCTCTCCTCCCAAGGCAACCGTTATCCTGAATTTTGGGTTAATTTTCTTGCTCTTTGTTATAGTTTTCATATCTACAGCTCCCGATGATACACTGCTAGTTTTCTACTTCATGTAAATAGAATCACAATATGTGTATTCTTCTGTAACTTGGCTGTTCAACTCAACATTATGTTTTTGAGATTTTCCTTGTTAATGAGCACAAATTTGGGTCATCCCCCTTTGAAAGCTGTATTTTATTCTTTATTTATCCATCCTATGGCTGGACACGTACAATAATTTATTTCTGTAATAGAAACAATTCTGTGGATGTCTTTTTACATGACTCAGATTTTAGCACCAGAATCACCAGGATGGTTTGTAAAAACACAAGTCCTGGTCCTACCATTGAAGTTTTATTTAGTAGATTTGAGGAGGGGCCTAAGAATTTGCATTTCTAACAAGTTTTCAGATGATGCTGATGCCATGTGGCCCCAAAACCCCACTTTCAGATCTACTACTCTTGGGTACAGACCTAGGTGTAGGACAGGGTATGTGTAGGCTCTGCTTTACCAGATATGTCAATATGTCTTCAGAATCTTTCTATAAATTTGCAAAGCCATCTGCAGTCCTTCCACATTTTTAATTTATACTATTCAATTTAAGATCTTTTTTTCATATATTTATTGGCCATTAATTTTCTGTCTGACGACTGGTTCTTGCTCATTTTTCTATTGGATTTAATAAACATTTTTTTTGATCTAGGAGAATCATTAAATTTTATAAATATCAATATCTCTTCAGTTATACAAGTTGCAAAAATCTTTTTCCAGTTCATAGCTTGTCATTTTATTCCTTTTACTGGAGGCCCAGGGCACGAAATTCATGACCTGGGGGAGGTCCCCTCAGCCTGGCCTGTGCCCTTTGCAGTCCCGGACCCCTGGGGGAATGTCCACCTGCCGACTTAGGCCCAAGCTGGCAGTCAGACATCTTTCTCACAGTCTGGGACTCCTCACTCCTTACTGCCCACTTGCTTGCTGCTCTTTCATGCTGCTATGGGGGTGGGAGAGGCTCCCACCACCTCTGCTGTGCGCCAGTCATGAACCTGGCTTCTGGCTGAGCAGCACTCCCCTTGTGGGAGTGCACTGACCAGCAGGGGGAAGCTCCTGTGTTGAGCATCTGCCCCCTGGTGGTCAGTGTGTGTCATAGCAATCGGTTGCTCCGCTGTTCAATTGATTTGCACATTAGGATTTTATTATATAGGATCTTGTCTTTTGAAGAAACAAACTTGGTAAATTTAATCTAATCAAGAGTATCAGTCTTTAATTGTGCTTTCTGTGTCCTAAGAAATCCTTTCCTATTCTGAGATTATAAAGATAGTTTCCTATATGCTATTTTCTAAAAATTGTATTTATTTTTGCCTTCCACACATAAGTCTTAATTTGCCTGGACTTGATTTTAGTGTATGATGTGAGAGAAGGATGAAATTTTATATTTTTTTCTACACTGTCATAATTGTTCTGATTTTGTGTTAATATCTAGAAGGGTATGACTCATACCGAAACATCATAAGCATTCTTGGCATTTTTTTTCCCACGTATGTCTAAAATCAGCTTATAAAATTCCATAAAAACTCCATTGGAATTTTGGTTATAAACTGTCCTGAATCTAGGTCAATTTAGGGAGAATTAATATTTTTACAATGTTCCCATTAATGAATAGATATATGTTCATAATATCCTCTTATATTTAATTGCTACTGCATCTGGATTATTATTGTTTTTTTTAATTCTTAATATTGTTTATTTGTAAGTGCTCTCCACCCCTTTATTCTTGATTAGCCTTATGGGGAAATTTTACTTACTTTTTAAAATTTGCTTCTTTGTGTTTTTGTTTTTTTGTGTGGTTAAAACATACAAAACATAACATTTACCACTTTAGCCATCTTTTAGTGTACAGTTTTGTGGCATTAAGTGCATTCACACTATTGTGCAGCCATCACCCCACCCATCTCCAGAAATTTTTCATCTTCCCAAATGGAGTCCATTAAACAACAATTCCCCATCTCTAACCCTACCCCCAACCCTTGTCAACCACCATTTCACTTTCTGTCTTTATGAATTTGACTACTCTGGCTACCTCATATAAAAGGAATTATACAATATTTTTCCTTCTGTGACTTACCATGTCTTCAAGGTTCATCATTTGTATAGCTCGTGTGAGTCTTTCTTTTCTTTTTAAGGTTAATATTCCATTGCATGCATATACTATTTATTTTTATTCATTCATTTGTCTATGGCTACTTAGGCTGCTTCTACCTTTTTGCTTCTGTGGATAATACTATTATGAACATGGGTATACAAATATCTCTTCGAGTTCCTCTTTCACTTCATTTGGGTATATATCCAGAGGTAGAATTGCGAGGTCATATGGTAATTACGTTTAATTTTTTAAGGAAGTACCATATAACTTCCCACAGCTGTACTATTTTACATTCTCAGCAGCAATGCGAAAGGGTTCCAATTTTTCTACATCCTCACCAATACTTATTTTGTGTCTATATGTTTTTAAAATAGCCATCCAAATGAGTGTGAGATGGTATCCCATTGTGTTTTTGATTTCTATTTCCCTAATATATTAGCTGTTTCAAATTTTGGCTTTGTCATTTATTTTCATTGTATATTTGTTCTCTATTTTGTTATATTTAATTTTTCCTTTCACTACTTCTCCTGTGCTGTTTTCACTTCCTAAATAATATTGTTAAAATAAGGACCACAGACCTAAACTTTTAAATTAGGACAACTGCTTACTGACGGCCTGCACACGGGAAAAGAACACAATCCACAATTACATAGCTCCACTTCTTCGGCTCCTTAGAATCTTAAGTTACAAAAATTCTTCTCTATATGTTTACATTGATAATATGGGCAGAACTAGTGCAGTAATACAAGTCAGCCTCAAGGTCTATCTGAGAAATATTATTCTTTATGGCTAAGGGTCTCTTTTTCCTTTTCTGTGGTCAAGAATCTAAAACTTAAGGGTAGAGGTTCCTTATGATACAGGGCATAGCTCTGTAAAAATTCATCCAATGACATGGAGGGGATATAGTCACTTCTGGCAGGTCAAGGGAGAGTGGAGTCTTAATCTATGTATAGCTCATCAAATTAGAAAAGGTTCAAAATTCAGCCTTTAAAGTTTTGATAGTAGCATTCTTCTTATTGTTCATGCCCAAGTAATTTCTAATTTTTACTATTGGCCCTGTGCACAAAATTTGTGCACATTAAAGGGAATTAGAGGAAATATTTTAATATTGCTATTTGCCCTTTCTCTGTCATAGAAGTGTCAGAGATGAAAAAAAATTAGTAAAATGTGTATGAAAATCTCCCTCTTGTCAGAGTCTGGGGCATGCTGCAAGACCCAGAGTCAAGTCCCCACCCACCACGTGCACCTAGAAATTGTGCGAGACCCAGACCCTGCTGGCCCCACCCCCATCAAGCCCTGCAGGGCAGGGGATACAGCCTCAAGTCCCCCATCAAGTCCTGCCGGTTGGGGGGGGGGCGCAGCCTCAGGCCCCCTGTCCCTGGCGCTGGGGTGGGGGGTGAGGGCACAAGGGTTGACAATCAGTTGCATATTAGCTCTTTATTATAAAGAATTTTTTTTTTTTTACTTAAAAGTAAAAACTTTTAGTTAGAAGTTTGGTTTTGAATTCCATGTAGATTATTTCTCCCTTGACTAGTTTGAAAGTTATACTTTCTATTTCCCTTAGTTTTCTTAGCTATTTAACCAGCAATTTTCAACCTTTTTCATCTTGTGGCACACATGAACTAATTGCTAAAATTCTGTGGCACACCAAAAAATATATTTTATTTTTCGTCAGTCTGACCAAAAAAGGCATAATTTTGATTCATTCATACTGGATGGCTATTGTTGTGTTGGCTATTTTCATTACTGTATTTGATAATCTCAGGCAGTGGTTCTCAACCTTTCTAATGCAGTGAACCTTTAATACAATTCCTCATGTTTTGATGACCCCCAACCATAAATTATTTTCGTTGCTACTTCATAACTATAATTTTGCTACTATTATGAATCATAATGTAAATATCTGTGTTTTCTGATGGTCTTAGGTACTATAGCAGTGGTTCTCAACAGGTTGAGAACCTCTAGCAGGGTCGTGTAAATGCTATTCCTATGTATCTGTTTTATCTTTCTAGCTGCTTTTAGTATCTTGTTTGTTTAAAGTTTTTCAGTTTCATTATAAAATGCCCATTATAATTTTATTTTCATTTCTTCTTCTTTGTTGGTCTTTCTGGATATTAACATTAGTATTACTTAACAATTCTAGAACAATTCAATTTTCTTCCTATCTGCCAGACAATTTCCTTTTGGAATTCTAATGACAATATCTTAGGTTATCCTCTTTGTCTGAGCCATATTCTGGATTATTTAGATCTATTTCCCAGTTCACTAGTGTTCTCTTCAACTGTCTCTAATCTCTTTACTCCAGTGATTTTAGTTCCTATTTTTATATTTTTCACCTCCAAAAGTTTCACTTCCTTATTTTTAAAATCTCTGCAGATATTTCATAGTCTTTTATACTTGTCTGTATTTTCAATGCTTTTAAAAACCTTTATGAAACATGTAAAACTATTTATATTTTTGTGTGATATTTCCAATAATGAAGTATTTATAGGCTCAACTCTGCTGACTGCTGCTTCTGCTGGCTTTACTCATGGAGACTTGTGTCCTTATATTCTAACTGAAAACTTTCTCCAGAGGAGATTTCTGTTCATATCTGAGAGTCACCGAGGGTTATTTAGGGTAGCTACACTGCCATTATGCCATAAGAGAATATCTACTTTAATTTTCTCCTTTTTCAATGCTTCTCCAAAGAAATAGTTCCCCAGTGGATGAAAATATACTTTGGAGGATATGAACTAAGATATTGAAATATCTTACAAATCAAATTCTTTACCCTTTGTACCTGGGTTCTACGTAGGATTTTTATTTGGCTGTGAATGTACCTCTGATAGGAAGTATAGTCCCTTCTGCAGTTTGGTTACTAAACCATCCCTATTAGCTCTGCTATAAATCACAAATGTTGAAAATGCATGATTATTATTTCAGTCACATTATAAAACACTGCTTAAGAACTAACTCTATAATCACAGAGATGCACAAACCTGTGAGGGTCATCAGGATCACAGTTAGGAAGAAACTGAGTGATTGCTTCTGCCACTTCTTCATTTGATAAAACATCCCACAGTCCATCCGTTGCCAGGATCAGCACATCATCCGCTCCATGCTCATATTTGGAGAGATCGTAGACTCTTACCTGAAATGAATGAGGACACTTTGGCTTAAGAGGTTGTAAGCACATCATTCCCCCTAACGGACTGACTTCTGATTTCCAGCCCCTTTTCCCACCCAGTCCAGTGGCTTGCAGGTATGCATTGCGAGGTACTCATTGTGCAGCAAGCTTCGTGGGCGGGGCAGCTTCCTTTGGAGACCTGTTTTACAGATATATGGGTCCTAACTGGAGGGCTTAATAGTTTGACAAAAAAGAAATGAACTGCCTGGCAGGTGTTGCTCAGTGGTTGAGCATCCACCTATGAACCAGGAGGTCATGGCTTGATTCCCAGTTGTTGGTCTGCCCAGGTTGCATGCTTGATCTCCAGTAGGGAGTGTGCAGGAGGCAGCTGATCAATTATTCTCATCATTGATGTCTCTATCTCTTCCTCCTTATCCTTTCCTCTCTGAAATCAATGAACTGAAAATGTAATGCCTGAGATGACTCACAATAGATACTATGCTAGCCAGAGGCTTGCTTCCTTCTTTTCTTTGCATGTCCATTCCACAAACATTAAGGGCTTGCTCTGGGCCAGATGCTCTAAGTTCAAAGATGAAGAGCAGATTTCCTTGCTCCTGAGTTCTCAGTGTGGGGGTGAGATAAGGCCAGTCTAGGATCCTTAGTAGCTGTTCTGTATGTACTGGACTGGGACAAAGGAAGCACACTTTATTCAATACACTTATTGATCACCTTTTGGCTTACCTATTCATTGCCTAGGGGACTCATCTCATGTAAGCGTGGAACTCTAAGGCTACACTGAGGTTTGAGGAGCCTCAATCTAGCCTAAGTTACAACAGACACATGCTCACATGCTAAGTCTGAATCTCCTAAGCATGTCTTGGCAAATTTTAAGCCTTTACTCATCTCTAGTACCCAGAACGACTTGAGTATTTCAACATCCACCTAAAATCTCTAAAGAACAGTGTAATCTTGGCAAAACCAATAAGAATAAAAATCAAGCCTTATTTAGGTTAGGCCACAACTCTCTATTCACCCTGCTTTGGCTGGGTGGGGGGAGGAAGAGCTGGGGATTTAATTGTTGTTCTCTCCTAATTTGGCAGAACCAGCAACTGCCTACACCACCTCATAAACTGAGGACAAAGGCAGGTCAATTTCACCAATCTTCCAGCTCCTTCAACCCCCTCCTTGCTCTATTCTATTTTCTAAAAAGCCTGAGTGAAAGCTATGGGTGAGGGGAGGGAAGAAAGAGGGTGGAGGCGGCAGTGAGCAGCTGCTCCCAGGCCCCATCACAATCATTACATCATCTCAGGTCTGGAGAGAATACACATTTTAAGAGGTCTACAAACTGCTCACATCCATGTCTTTGAAAGCCAAACTTATGTTTTAGAAAAGTTTTCCCAGGCCAGTGACACCCTGCCACGGGACCGGTCCTGTGGACTAACGGCCTACACCCAGCAGCAGAAAACAACAAAGTGCGCCACACCTACCCACGGAGCCCTGGGAAAGAGAGCAGAATTGAAAAGCGGCCTATAAGACCCAGGCTGCTAGGCCTGTGACGTGGATGCTAGCAATTAGCTAATGGCCCAGTGTGCAGACCACACTCAGGGGAACAGCACTCAGGGGTATATAGTACCCCTTTTAACACTTTCTCAAAAGGCATGTTCACTTAAGGATGTTTACATTCCAGAGAAGGCAGGGTGCCTTAGGAGGCCAAATGAAAGAAGATAAGAGGGAGGATCTTAAGTTTAAAGACCAGAAAGTCTCAACTCCAGAATTCTATCCTTAGGCCACACAGAATTCATGTGGTCCAATTTTCACTCTACAGAAGCAACCAAATTCCCTCAGCATTGCTTTCTGGGGTTCCCGGGTGTCTTAGAGCAGAGCTTCTCATAAGCATGGAAATCAGCTGGGCATCTTGCTAAAATGCAAATTCTAACTCCGTTCTGGGTTCTGGGGTGAGTTGAGAGACTATATTTCTAATTAGTTCCCTGATGCTCCGAGACTGCAGGTCCACGGACGGCACTTTGAGGACCAGGCTGTTGGGAAATCAAGGGCTTAGTAGCCTCCATGGTGCCTCCATAGTTATCCCCAGGGTAGGCCTCAAGAGAAGATAGCAGAGGTCACTCCTGGGCTCCCAACTTCAAGTCCTGGCTCACTGTGTGTGCAATAACTTTAAGAGAGACTGCTAGCTTCCTACTGAGGAATTTCTACAGTGAATTTCTGTGATAATTCGAGCTCCAGAGGATAGAAAATGTTAACTAAGGGAAATGGGTCCATGTATGGAGGTTAGGTGGCCCAATCTTACATTTATAGTTAAATAGCAGATTCTATATGCCTTCCAGGTCCTTCTAAAAAAAGTTTCTAGGTCTGAATACAATTCTACTTAATTTCAGGAACCGCCCTATGTGTAGGATGCCAAAATCTCTTCAAGTACTTTCTGCTGGCCCCCAAAATGTGGAGATCTGAGTTATTCAAGCTGAAGCTCTCCTGCCCACTACTCAACTGGAAATCTGGTGAACAGAATGGATGTGGGTTGATAAATAGAAATGTTAGAAAACACTCCTTTTCAATTCAGTCAATAAACTGAATCCTCCCTTAATTCCACTATTCACATTTCCACACACAGCTCTCTAATGCAGTTTCATTAGCCAACATAAAAATCCCTTTCAATACCATTCTCCAACTAATTTTTATGTAAATAATAAAAAGCTGGTCTCAACCGTATTCCCTGAGGCACTTCCCTAATTAACATCCTTTTAGGTTTCTTTTTTACTGCTACCCTTTGTTTCCTGCCCTTTAGACAATTTCCAAAGGACTTGCCAACTTTCCACTTACAACTCATGTCTTATACATTAACCTGTGATGCAGAACATTTTGTGAGAAAGCTTTCAGAAAAATTGGACTTCCATGCAAGACATCCCACTGGATGCTCGACCTCCTCAGCAGCAAGGGCTTCAAAGGATTCCAGCGGGCTCTGGAGTCCTGACCTTCCCTCTCTGAAGCTGCAGTTGGCCCTCCTCGGTCAGACCACACTCATCTCCCCTAAGTTCCCTGTTCCATTCCTTAAATAGCTTTTTAATGTTCCGGGAAGCCTCACATCAAGCTAATAGGCTTTGAGGCTCCCGGGGACTCAGATACAGGAAGAGAGGCTTTGAGGCCTCGGGAGGGAGAGGTGTGCTGCACAAATGCTTGTCTGAAGGGGAGCTGGAGAACATGTCAGGGTTTCCAGTGGCTCCTTCCTGCCTCACCATCTGCCAAGAAAGGGAGAGAAAGGCCTCAGGAATCCCTGAGATTCTTGCAGTTTCTCCGAGCAATGTCATGTGAGCAGCTGAGAGATGAGGCCTGCGTGGCTCCATCTGCCTTCCGGGGACCTTCATTACCTGTTGTTTATTGAGCAGCCACCATGTACCAATTACTGTTCTAAGATACAGCTGTGAACAAAAGTGACAGTCTCACATGACTTCTAACCTAGGAGATGAGACAGACCAACACCACTGTCAGGTGATAGATGCTCTGAAGAAGAATCAGGCAGGGGGAAGGAGAGTCATTTTGGAAGATGTGATTTTGGGGGGCCTCTCTAGGAAGACACTATTTGAACAGAGATCTGACCAAGTGAGCTGATTTCCCACAGGTCCCTTCTTGTGCCTCTCCTTTCTTCTTTCTCGGCCCCACCACTCTTCTGGGTTAAGAATGTGTCTCTTCCCCCTGCCCCCCACTGAGAAAGACCTAAGCGCAGCATCTCCATCCTGGGCCTCTGCAGTCACAATCCTTTCCCACCCACCGGCACAGGCTTGACTTATTGCTACCCATCTGGGCTCACTTATCTGTCTCCGCAAGATCAGTTATTCTCAAATTGTAATGTGTTTAAAAACCCCTTGGTGCTAATTAAACAAATGAAGATTCCAGGGCCCACCTTTAAAAATTCTGGTTGTGTAGCTCTGAGTCCAGGATCAGCCTATTTAAATAAAGACCAGGTCATTCTGATGCACGCAGTGGGGGAACCACACCTCGAAAACTGTCCTAGGCAATCAGCTCCTAGGGGCAAGTTCTGAGTTGTCCCATTTGTTTCTGTCTCCACAACAGAGCAGAGAACCTGGCACTTTTGGTAACCATTCAATCAATAACCAAGGGGAGCATTTTTCCTGTTGGACATTTCCCTTGTCCTGCTTCCAATGAACACCCGGTGAGTTGGTCTTATCTCCCCTCTCCCCCAATTCAGCCTCTGGGGGCCAGAGATACAGATTTTGCCCCCCTCCCATCCCTGTGGGCCTTGCAGTATTTTTCACAGTATAAATCAAAAATAGATCTTCAGGACATATTTCCTGAGACAAAGAATAAATAGGTGACGAAGAGAGGAATGAGAAAAATTCGACATATGAGATCCATTCAGAAACTCCCTAAGCTCATGGTGACCCAACAACAGACTTAGCTTGTTAGCTCCAGCAGTCCTCAAGTAAAGCACTGATATTTAACAGAGAGCTGCTAACCAATGAACAGTGTTAGGGAGGAAGCAGGAATGAGTTGAGGTGGTGGGACATAATAAGCCACTGCTGAATGCTCTTGAGGGCCTTCAGCACTTAGAGATGGATGTCCTTAATGTCATCACCGGCCACCTATTTTACAGAGGAGCTTATGACAAGCAACTTTTAATACAGCACCTACACCTGGTAGTGCCCAGGCGCAGGCTGCTGCTTCAGCGCTTGTCTAAAACATGTTCGCATCTTTGCTCTTTTACTGATGAAATTTCAGTGTCATGTTAAGAGAGCTCATTCTGGCTTCTTAAAATGACTTTTAAAAAGAATCCATCAAGTCTTCCATTTGTCCAATCTTGGTTGCTTCTCTAGGATGCTCTCACAGCCTTTACATCTTGAACAGCTCAGCAGATTCTCCAAACCTTGTTTCCCCTTTAAGTCCTCAGCGGCGTAGGATGATGAGCTCCTACAGCGCAGGCCTGGCTTTCTGGAGGAGCAAGAGCCCTTCCTTCATTATGAGGAGCCCTCACTTCAGCTCTCTGCTTCTAACCAACTGTGGGACTTGAAACAAGCCATTTATTTTCTTTAGCTATCAAGTTTCTCATCTCTGAAATCATTGTTAAAAAACAATGAAAAATAAATATTATATACCTATGTCTATCTCACTCACAAAGCTGTTATAAAGACCAAATAAGATAATGTGGAAGGTCACTACAAATTCTCATGCACTTACATGCTACTTTTATTTATTTATTTTCCCACCAGCAGAAAGCTACATGTTACTTTTGAAGGCACTGATCTCAGGGTGATACACCTGAAAGTCACCTTGTCGATGGAAGGAGATGAGAAGAGTGGGCTCCACGGACCTGGGATCCAGTTGCAAAAGTCTCATGTAAAAATAACAGTCACTAGGCCCGGCCAGCAAGGCTCAGTGGTTAAGCATCGACCTTTGAACCAGGAGGTTGTGGGCTGATTCTCAGTCAGGGCACATGCCCTAGTTGTGGGCTCGATCCCAGTGTGGGGCATGCCTGAGGAGGCAGCCGATCAATGATTCTCATCATTTATGTTTCTCTCTCTCTCCCCCTTCCTCTCTGAAATCAATAAAAATATATTTAAAAAAGAGAAAATAACAGTGATGGGAACTCTCAGTAGTGTTCTTGGAGAAGTCAGATCGTTCCCAAGGTAAAAGCTGCCATCAAGTAGTAGAAAATAAGGAGAGAACAAAGTTTTGTCCCCTATATCCCATGTGGCCAACCAGCCCAAAAAGCTCAACCTAGAGAACTTTGCATGTGACACTTGTACCAGGAGAAAATAAAACTCTAGCATATCCCCTTGTGATTCTACACGCCAAGTAGGATATTTCAGCATTGGCATTCTGACATTGAGATTGCATCCAAATTCCTTATTTGTGATTTTGTCTCCACTCTACAATGTCATGAAGCACACACTGAATTTAATGGCAAGACTTGGGTTTGAGGCCCACATCTATTCCTTAGTAGTCAGCAAAACCATTTTGTTTATTCCCACTTCAGTCTGTTGACCTCTGCTGGGAACACTGAGTGAAGTAAAGATTCAGCAGATGGAGAGTGTCAGAGAGCCGGACTTGGACATCATACACCTTACACATTAGAACATGCAGGGGCCAGAGGCTGGGATGTAAGAGAGGGCTGAGGGGCTTAGCGGCTTTGTATAGTTTGGTTTGGCCAAAGTGCTGGGTTTCTGCTGGGAAGTGGCAAGGAATGAGGCACGACTTCTCAAATCTTCAGTGTCTCCCTGTGTGAAATGAAAAAGTTAGGACTGGGTGGCCACTGGGGATGCTCATGGGTCTAACATTCTTCTAGTCTTTCATCATAGGATAGGTTAGACCTTGATGTGACTGGCCTCAAAAAGCATCTGACTGTCAAAGAATCAAGGGACATGTAAGTTGTTACAGATATGTTGGCTGCTCATGCTACCCAAAAGGAGCTGGCTATTTTGGCTGTAGGCATAATTGTACACTTTAAATATACCACAGGTATTCTTGAGGGTTTTTCTTCTGCAATCTACAGACAAAATAAACATTTGACTTGGGAAGGGAGGTACAATTTGTAGTTCAGAAAGTTTCTAAACAGATAAAATATTAGGTAGTGTGAAGAGCAGCCTGAAGCTGTACCCAGTGCCTGGCTGGCTGCTATGGCACAGGCTTCGCTTTCTCCAAGGCCTGGTACTTTACAACTCAGAGTGGTGAATAAGTTCCAGGGAGGAATTTCACACTTATATGGTGAGGTACTACTTTCTCAGGGAGTACCTGCCCATTTTTCAGGGCTTCCAATGGCTAGTTCACCATTGAATCCAAGGCTCACTGAGTAAAGAGGGAACAAATGGACTTGAATCTGGCTCATTAATCATTTGGGGAATCATTTGTGTTCACTAACCTGCCTGTTGACAAGAGATGAAGGTCAGAAGAGACCCAGCCTGCAAGTGGAAGTACATGAGTGCTGTGTAGATGCCCTAACTCAGTCAATGCTTAGGAGATAGTGAGGTGTACACAGAGACCACACGTTCCCGTGTGCCTGAGATAGTATTTTTTTCTCATTATTATTATTAATATGCTCCATTTCACTTTCAAAAATGCTCTGTTTGAGAGGTTACGTTATATAGTCAGTCACCTGATGTATAGAAAAGGAAATTATTGCTCTCTTTACTCTTCTGGGTGCTACTTCCAACCAGCAGGATGGAGAGTAACCACGGTGTGTCACAAGACAGTGTGGCAAAGTTTACAGTTATTATTATTAAATTTAATAAATCTTTATTGTTCAGATTAAAATTGTTCCTCTTTTTTACCTCCACAGCTTCCCTCAACCCCGTCCCCACCCCACCCTCTGCCCTTACCCCCTAACTGTCTTCATCTATAGGTGTAAGATTTTTGTCCAGTCTCTTCCCACACCTCCATACCCCTTTCCCCCAGATATTTCTCAGTCCACTCCCTTTCTATGCCCCTGATTCTATTATATTCACCAGTTTATTCTGTTCATCAAATTTGTTTATTCACTTAATTTTTAGATTCACTTGTTGATAGATATGTATTTGTTGTTCATAATTTTTATCTTTACCTCTTCTTCTTCCTCTTCTTAAAGAATACCTTTCAGCATTTCATATAATCCTGGTTTGGTAGTGTTGAACTCCTTTAGCTTTTTCTTGTCTGTGAAGCTCTTTATCGGACCTTCAATTCTGAATGATAGCTTTGCTGGGTAGAGTAATCTTACTTGTAGGTTCTTGATATTCATCACTTTGAATATTTCCTGCCACTCCCTTCTGGCCTGCATAGTTTCTGTTGAGAAATCAGAAACTCCCTTGTAGGTAACTGTTTTTCTCTTGCTGCTTTCAAGATTATCTCTGTCTTTTGCCCTAGGCAATTTAATTATGATGTGTCTTGATGTGGTCTTCTTTGGATTCTTTTTGTTTGGGGTTCTCTATGCTTCCTAGACTTGGAAGTCCTTTTCTTTCACCAGGTGGGGCAAGTTTTCTGTCATTATTTCTTCAAATAGGTTTTCAGTATCTTGCTCTCTCTCTTCTTCTGGCACCCCCATAATTCTGATGTTGGTATGCCTGAAGTTGTCCCAGAGGCTCCTTATACTATCTTCATATTTTTTGGACTCTTTTTTCTTTTTGTTTTTCTGATTGGGTGTTTTTTGCTTCCTCATATTTCAGATCTTTGGTTTGATTCTTGGAGTCCTCTAGTCTGCTGTTGGATTTCTGTAAATTATTCTTTATTTTAGACAATGCATGCTTATTTCTGACTGGTCCTTTTCCATTTTTTTTTTTTTTGGCATTCTCATTAATATCCTTGAAGGTCTAAGTTTCTCGGTGGTTTGTAGAAGATTCTTGAGTAACCTTATAAATGTGGTTTTGAACTCTATGTCCAGTAGTTTGCTTTCTTCCATTTCTTTTATTCATGACATGTTGTCTCCGCATTTTGGCTGCTTCCTTGTGTGTTGATGGAGTGGCTTTGTGTGCTAGTTGTTCTTTATGGCCCAATAGCTCCGCCTCCCCAATCACCTGAGGTGGACACTCTTGGTGTACCCCTTTGTGGGCTGGGTACACAGTCTTATTGTATTTAAGCCTTGATTGCTATTGGTACACTGGGAGGAATTGACCTCCAGGCCAAATGACTGTGAGGATTAGCTGTGTCTATAATGGAAGAATTGCTGTGCTGGAGACACCCCTATGGGGCAGGACTTGCTTCAGTGGGGCTTTGGTGCTCACCGAGTCTGCCTCTTGCATGTGTCACTTATATATGTGAGGAGTTGAAATCTGGTGTCTTCTCACACTGACCTCCAGGTATACTGGTTCCTGGATCTCCAAGGAGGTGCAAGTCTGAGGCTACCCAGCAGGAGCTACATGGAGATTTGCAGATTTCTCCTCTTTGCTTAGAGTTTGGAAGTTTTGGAGTTATCTAACCAGTTGCAATTTGTTAAGTTAAGCTGCTAGAAGGCAGGCCATTCATATGCAAAAGCCACTGTGCACAGCTTGGTGGGTTTGTAAATTGGGTGGGGTCTCAGGGAATCACTAGGATGAGCGTGGCAAACAGCAATGGCTGCCAGTCAGCCCTCTCTGCCACATTCTTGTGCCCCAGCGCAGTAAACACTGATTCCTGTGCACACCTCTGCTAGAAGGCCATCCTCTCTTTCCGACCCGATAGCCCACAATCCTGTATGAGTCTAGATCCCCAGAATCTCATTGGAAACTGGAGTTCAGAGCAGTCAGGAACTTGTAATTCCCTCCCAATTGAAAAAAAAAGTCGCATACGCCAGCCTGATTCCCGCACGTCTCTGTACCTCTGCGTTTCTGAGCCTCTGCACATCATACCAGGTCTCAATGCACTTTTTTCTTTCTTTCTAGTTGTAGAACTTCCACTCAGTCAGCTTTCCCATGGTTCTGGGGGATATTTGTTTTGTCTTTTAGTTGTAGTTTGGTGTGGTTGTGAGAGGCAGCACGTAAAGGTATATACCTTATGCTGCCATCTTGGTTCTCTCTCATTATTATTATTTTTTTTTAATTTCACTCTGCTTCACCTTTAAATCAAATCGACCATCAGTTCTTGTCACATGGTTTTGTTGGTTTGAAATATCTCTGAGGTTTTAGTCCCTGCCTCAGCTCAGCCTCTCACTGCCAGGAGTTTCAGTCCTACACCAGCTCCCTGCATCCCTCTCTCCACCATCAACTCCCCACCCACCTGCTGTTCCAGGCTAACTCACATCACCACCTTTAGCATGCTACTCCCCTGGCTGAAGACCTTCTCTCCTGCTGTGGGTCCAGTCAAGGCCCTCCACAACAATTAGGTTTATTCTATATAAGCCATTGCCCTTCAAGCTCACCTTCCTAGTTCTGTGACCCTGTAAGGAAAATTTTATTCACACCAGGCTCACTCTTTTTCTTCTCTTATCTTGTCCTTCCGATTATATGGTTGTCTCTCCCTTCTCTGAATGCCCCTGGTCTCTTAAGAAGCAGGAATCACAGGCTTCGTGGCTAATTAGTCTTTGGCTAGTGTCACCTTCCAAATGGCCCAAAATTCTAGCTTCTTGATGACAAATTTCTCAGTCTTCTCCTCGATGCATATCACTGGGCCCATGACTCTTCGTAAAGTGCCAGGGAAATGTGTGGTTTCGATGGAATGTGAAGAGAGACTAGGAACTCATATGTTTTATGCCAGATTCTGTGCTCGGTACTTTATGTATGTCATTTGTTCCTTAGGTTCTTGGGTATAACACCCCACTGTCCTCTTTTTTATTGAAGAGGAAGCTGAGATTTAGGTAAAGTAACATTCTCAAGGTCACACAGCCGGTCTGAGTTTCTAACCACTATACCACACTGCCTCCTGAGGCATTTTTGAGGGGTCTAGGAATTTTTTAGGACAAGTTTTTCCTCTTCTACTACCCAAAGATAATTACTGTGACCACTTTAGAAAACTTCCTTCAAGATTTATATAAACATAGACATGCATATGTGTGTACATACACATATAACCTTTTTTTACCTATGTATGATCACAATCTTAGTATATACTATCATGTTGCTTCACTTAATATAGCACAACCACTGCCCATGTCATTACACACCAATGTTTCTTCTGACGTGGCCAGACTGTAAAGAGTACACAATACAGTAAAACATTCTCTTTCCACAAGTGGGACTTTAGCTTGGGGCCTGAGAAGCCACCAAGAATCAGAAAGACTGTAAATGTTAAAGTGTCAACGTGAGATCTTAAATATTGTTCCTGTTTTCATGGGAGATAAACAGGGGAGCCACAAACAAAATAGTTATTCTCTCTTAATGTGGAAGTCGGTTCTGGGAAACCCTAAGTGTGAAGCCTTCCAGAAGCCGGCGGGGAAAGAAGACTTGTATTTACTGACCACGGAGCAGGCCTTGTGCCAGGCAATTTCATGATGTTCTTGTCTGCTCCTCCCGGTACCGTGTTGGTGCAGGCATTTCCACCCAGCCTGAAGGCAGGCTACGGGGACCCAGGGCTGGGCTGGACTTCAGATGCCCGAGTCGCCGTTCCGCCTTCTTTTAGAGAAGGCTATTTCTTTCAGATAAAAGGAAAAATGGCATCTCAGTGAAGAAAACCAAGAATGGGCTAAACGAGTGAACTGGTGTTACAAACAACAGCTGCCAGGAATCTTGAATACGAAGGAGAGGAAAAATGAAGCCGAGAGAAAACTGAGCTCCCTGTGGTTCCGTCTGGCAGGAGCAGGAGGAGGAACGGCTGCATGGAGGAGGGGGTGGCTTTGCAAACTGGCCCCCACGCAGAAAAAGACCTCATTCTTTCAAGAGCTCAAAAGGGGGCGAAAGGCAACAGCAGTCTTAGAGTGGAGGCTGGAAAGTGTGAGCAACACTAGAGGAATCCTAGCTCTGACACAGGCCAGAGAGGGGTGTAGAGCACAGAACATCTGGAAGTTTGGGCTGCAGGCCTGGGCCAAGGTGCCTGCGCTGTACAACATGCTGTGTGTGCTGGGCTGAGGAACTGCAAAACTGAGGCGGAGGGCCTGGGCCCCAGAGCCTTTGGTTCACAAATCCTTCCTTCTCCCCTTGAACTCTTAGGCTGGTATGAAGAAGGTGAATGGTGATGAGCTTCATTGAGCAACGGGATGGGAGACCTGGCTGGGAGCAGAGGCTGCATCTCATGCGGTCACTTGGGGACCACAAGGTGCTGGGACCAGGAGAGAGTCAACCGCCCCCGACCCTGGACCAGCAGGCCCGGGGTTGGTTGGCAGGGCCTCTTGCGGAATTCAGTTCTTGGCCAGAAGTCCCTGCCGTAGACCTCGGGAGATCTGAGAAGGCTCAGTAAACCTGGCGGCTGCTCTTCAGGTTTGGCAAACTCGAGATTTTTCCAGGGCCTTGCGTTCAGCAAAACTGAAAATGTGTTTGGCTAGAAACCCTCCTCTAATTTCTAAACCCCTGTGCATTTTTTTTTTTTTTTGTAAATTTGATCCACATGCTTTTGATTTATTTTTATTTAACTCATCACATCAGATTAGGAGCTACAATGATGAAGGGAACAATGCTGATTTCCAAGAAGGTCTTTTAGCCTCTTTTCTTGGAACTGAATCACCTCTCTCCCAGCACACCATTTCAGCCACCAGACTGAGCGGGGTTTGTAATTTAGAACCCAAATGTGAAAGAGATCCACGCTTGGCAAAGACGGAGCTCAGCGCAGGAATGCTCTTAGGAAGTCACGATCAGAAAGCCGGGGAAGGGTGGGGCTCGGGGATGAAGACAGGAAGGGAGTCGCTATTCTTCACTGGATGGTTTAAATCAGTTTACTTGGCTTCCTGGGCTCCCAACAGAGGCCCTGGCTGTTTCTTAGAGCCTGACTTTAATAATGCCACTCTGGGGAAGAAGCTCCTGTCCCAAGAATGGGGGAGAGCCCCCTGTACTCATCTTCTTTTCTCTACACTCCTCCATAGTAGCCAATCCAAGGGGCTCCTCCTCTTCCCTCTAATCTCCCTCAGCCTTTCCTGGCTCTGCCTAAGGCCACTCCATCTGGAAGCATTTAAAATGGACAATTTTAATCTCATGCAAAGGAATATTGGGATCTATACAACATACCCATTAAGCTAAATGAAGGGTCCACAATCTTATTTTGCACAATTCTGTCTGGCCTAGGTTGGCGCACACTGAACATCATTACTGCCTTTCTCAATTACTTTTTTTCCCTACATCATCATCTCATCATCTCCTACAACTTAAGTCTGAGGCCGGCAGTATTTCTCTGAAAAAACTGGACACTATGGTCCCAAGACCAAGGTTGCTCTTCAGAGCCCCTCAAACCAGCACTCAGTGAGTCCCTTGGCCACTATCCAAAGAAATATCCTTGAGCTCGGCTTCTCTCCCCTACGCGCACTGATTGAATAGGACAGACCTTGGTGTAAGTACCATCTTGCTACTTAATAACTGTACACTGTTGGGGGAGTTATTTCACTTCCCTGGGTCTCAATTTCCTATTCTATAAAATGGGTATAATAATCACATATAGTTCACAGAGCTATGAAGATTAAATGAGATACTGCATCTCTATATAAATAAAATATGTTGTCTGGTCCAGACTAAGTAGTTAACAAATGTGACCTGTTATTATTATTATAAAAACTCTACACTTCATTCAACTCTGCACTTTTCTAAGACCATGTTTATTTTTCCAAGATTGCCAGTCTCCTTTTGAAGCCTTCCCCATTCCTCACCAAGGTGGGACCAACCAACCCACTTCCCTGCAAACCAGCATCACTGAAGACAGATGACCTGGGGCTTCTGATCAACCAGCTGGGAGATTTCATCGGGGAGTTTCCCACACAGGCCCACGTTTTAAAGCCACAGTCTCCTCTTGGGATGCACAGCAAAAGAATGACTGGAATAGCTATAACTTCATTGCATTAGAGGTCATTCTCCTTCAAACCAAACCAAGCCTCTTCTCACTTTATATAGAAAGCATGTGTGTGTGTCCGGGGGTGGGGGGGGAAGAAGGTTTTCACTTTGCTTTAAGGAGCAAAATGGTTACTTAGTGTTTCCTGAGAAGCTTTCCCGCCCGGAACACGAGTCACACTGCCTCTGTCCCTTTTGGGAAGCAGAAAGGTGGCGGCACCATTTAATATGTCTGGATAAATGCCTATCTCAAAGCGGGGGAAACATAGAAATGCCTGGGTTTAGTATTTATTGTTTTTCCCTGGCCAGGAACCGTTTCAGCAGTAATTTATGGATCCTGATATGGACCGGAAGTGAGGGGCCAGGACACTTTGATGTAATAGTGGTCCTAATCACGCAAAATTGCAAGGAGGGCTAAAAGAGACATTTGCAAGCTCTTGATGAGTGGTAATTATCACTTCTACCCAGCTAACCACACCTGACATCCGAGGTCAATGGTCGGTAAACTCATTAGTCAACAGAGCCAAATATCAACAGTACAACGATTGAAATTTCTTTTGAGAGCCAAATTTTTTAAACTTAAACTTCTTCTAATGCCATTTCTTCAAAATGGACTTGCCCAGGCCGTGGTATTTTGTGGAAGAGCCACACTCAAGGGGCCAAAGAGCCGCATGTGGTTCGCAAGCCGCAGTTTGCCGACCATGGTCCTAGGTGATTTCAGGAAATCTGTGTCTTCCATGCCTGATACTTACTAGGGACCTCCCTCTCGGTGGCCTCCTCACTGCCTGTGACTGGGTGTATTCTGGATGCCAGCCTCAGCAAGAGAAGAAACGATCCCTGCTCACAGCCCTGCCAAAGGGGCAGTCCTAGATGACAGTGTCCACCAGCAGCTCTGGAGTGGACACACAGTCTGAAGGAGCAAGCTACAGACGGGAAAGTCACTGTGGTCAATGGGATTCCCTTCTGGTGGTCTGGACCAGGTAAGGGAGAGACTGGGTTGGCCGGCAGCAGAGACATATAGAACCTGGCTGGTCCCATTAACGGCAGCACCATCCCGAACGGGACAGCCTCCCCCTGCTGAGGCTCCCCAGGACGCCGTGGGCCCAGGACCCCTTCCCACACAGCCTGGCTGCTCACGTGTTCTTCTTGTAGACACCACAAACCTCTCTTCCAACAGCTTCAGAATAAGCATGTCCCTTTTTCTGAGTTAGCTTCAGTGGGTTTCTGTTTCCTCCAACAGAAAGAGCCTTCGCTCACACAGCTCCGGCCCTTGGGGAGAACATGCAGATGGAGCCCTGGCTGAGCATTCTGGGCACTTCCAGCGCAAGGCATAGCTTCAACGATCCGTCACACGGGAGGCAACCCCGCCTCACTCCTCCCTGGCTCCCTTCTACCACCGACATCTGAAAAGTTAAAGCTCCCTCCCTCCCGACCTCCCTGTAGTGAGGGGAGGTCATGTGAGATAGTTCTGGCCAAAGATTTGCAAGTGAGTGTCTGTTGGGACAGATAGTAGTGTCCCTCCTGCATTGCGTGAAAATGCCATGCTTGGAGCTGCTGCTACCATCTTGCAATCGTGAAGTGAAAGTCAGACAAGAGATATTCCAGCTCTGGCACGTTGGAGATGCTATACCACTAGCAGCCCCCGAAGAACAGATTCCTTGTTATGTGAGAAAAATACATTTCTAAACTACCATTAGATTTTTCTATAACTTAGAAGCAAAATCTTTTTGAAGTTATGTACTCTGAAATAGAACTTGATATTATGTCCTGTATTGTATGAAAAATGACTTCTTTTATCCAAATTTATGACTTGTTTTTCAGTTAGCTTTTCCATATATCAACTGAATGATACTAGCTCTCCAGGTAATTAAAAATTTAAGAGGAGAGCCCTAGCTAGTTTGGCTCAGTGGAAAGAGCATTGGCCTGCGGACTAAGGTTCTTGGTTCGAATCCAGTCAAGGGCATATGTACCTTGGTTGCAGGTTCCCAGGCCCTGGTCGGGGTATGTGCAGGGAGGCAACCAATTGACGTGTCTCTCTCACATCGATGTTTCTTTCTGTCTCTGTCTCATCCTCTCCCTTCCACTCTCTAAAAAGGATTAACAAAAAAACAAAACAAAACAAAACAAAACAAAACAAAACAAATCGAAGAGGAGAGAAAAATATACAGCACCAACTATGCTATAAGGCAGAAAGTGCACACACTGTAAGAGGCAGCTGTTCTCCATACATCTGGAGTAGGGGGAAGACCTTACTTCTGATTGGGGGAGGTGGGGAGAGGTCACAGAAGTCTCCACAGGAGGAGCATCTAAGTTAGATTCTGGAGAAAAAAAAGAATCTGGGTAGGAATGGGTATAGATATGGGTAGGAAGGGCATTCTAGGTAGAAGGAATAGGTTAAGTAAATATGGGAAACTGAAAGCCATGTGTAGGAAACAGTGAATTCCTTCAGGTGGAGTAGGGGAACAAATCAGATTAAAAAGTTAGAACAACTTATAACAAGCCTTGAATGCCAAAAAAAAAGGAGTCTGGGCTTTATTCTCCAGGTCATGCGCTGTTTAAAGCTTCTATGCAAACAAGGTCACAGTAGCTGTTTGGAAAAATCTACTTAATAGCCATACGTGGGATGGACTGAGGAGGTAGGCGTTGCCGCTAGCAGGCAATGCAGCTACCAGGACAGAGGCCACGAAGGTGTGAAACAGGACAGTCAATGTGAGAATGGGTGGGAAGGAGAAACAGACATGAAAGAGAGTGCAGAAGTACATGCAGACAAGCCGACTGCAGTCAGATATGGGGTGAAAGTCACAGGAGGAGCAAAGTAAGAAAATACTGTATTGTACAAAATAGAAACAAAAACATCAAGCAGTACCTCTGGAGCTGAAGACAGGAATGGCTTTATGTAGATGTTGGAGTCATGCACCTTCAGGTCATGGTCCCCCAGCCCCCTGGTCACTCCGATAGTTGCCATCACTCGGGCCTGGGAGGAAAGCAGAAGGTCATGAGAAACACTCCCACGTACGAGCAGTGCATCCGCCATGGGCCCAGAGAGAAGCACTACTTCCCCAATTTTTCTTGCCTCTTGTTACTAATCAATGTGGGTAGCTGTTTCCAAGGAGGGTCTCACTCACCAAGATCACTTATGTCCTTGGCGAGTGGCTATTCCACCAGTTATCTTAAGTTTGATGGGTGACTGTTGTCTCTTTCCAGCTTTCTTTTGTAGAGACTGGAGGGAAGGGAGTCCAATAAACTAAATCCAATACATGTCTACAGCTACTAATTTCAGTTCCAACCAAATCCAACAGCATCCATCCACCTGTCTGTCCATCTGTCTGTCACACACCCACTCCACAAGTACTTGCAGAACACCAGCTATATCTCTGGCACCGTAAAAGGCATTAGTAAAAGATGCAAAGAAGTCAGTGGCAGCTCCTATCCTCCCAAAGTTCATATTTTACACTTTGTGGTTGGAGAAAATAAACCACTAGCAATGTGCAACCTTCCCTTTCTCCACAAATTCCCTTTGGGTGGATCAACAAGAGGGAACTACACACAGAGGCCTCCAGGCTGAGACCCCACCACCTGTGTGCTTCTGGTTTTCCAAACACTTTAAGGAAGCAAGACTATTATTCTTAATGCTTATGCACTCAGTCTTCCTCCCAGGATGCCACAGATTTGATCTACCTAAACATTTAGGGAGCACCTATTAAGTGCAGACACCATGCTCTCAGGGACAAATATCTATGGACTCGTCCCTACTATAAAGGAACCTGGTAAGGGAGAGAAGAAGTACATGTCTAACGATATATAAAATATGGCCAATATGAAGGACATATAAGCAATGGGTAGTGTGAGTTCACAGGAGTAAAACTTCTGCTGAGAAGGTTCCATGGAGCTGGCACTAAATTTCTACGCAGAAGGTCAGGCAGCATCAAGATGGGTAAACACAGAGGCATGAAGCTCCCTCTGGGTGGAAAGAAGCACAATGCCCTAACACTTAGGTCATCGATGATATTATCTGGTGTGCTGTCATGGTTCAAAGCCCTGAACTTGAATCATCACTTCAATGCTCAGGTAATAACTCATAAATGCTAAGAAATTTTACAATCTCACATATCACCATCACCTTCCCCCCGTTTCCCCAAAAGGCTGTGGAGTTTGGAGCTGGTTTTAGATCAGAAGGTGGGCAAGTTTACATTAAACGTGGAAATGAAAGGATGACATGCTTTTAAAAGGCAGGAATCAAAGGGGGTAAAATGCAGACACTGATGGGAAGCTGGGGCCTCTGGTCTCAGCTCCTGGCTGCAATGTCTCTGTCTGCAGGAAGAATGCAGTGACTCAGGTGCTGGACTTGACTGGGAACTGGCTTCAGAGCCTCTGCTCCAGGACAAGGAGCCACATCTCTGCAGAAACTCTCTGCTCTGCCAAGCAGGGGGGTGGGCCAGCCCCCTCCCAGCTGCTAAGTGTTCAACTGGAGATGCGGAAACTGCATCCCTGCTCTTCTCGCTGCAGTGGCACCTCCTCCGGCTGCAGAAAGCACAGGTGGCCGGGTGGGTCCAGAACACAGTGATGTTTCTGATAGTTACTGAATTAGTTTACGAAGTTTACAAGGCCAAAAGCACTGGCAGAAATAAAATGAAAAGTGACAGCTGGGGAAGTATTCGGAAACTCCTGGGCAGGTGTATGCAGAGGGAAACGCCTAAAGGACAGGGCAGCACAACACGCTGCAGGTGAAGCTGCCTCGGGAAACGCTGCGACCTGCAGCAGCGGCTGTGCTGCTGGGTGCGGGGCAGCTGGGCGACGGAGCCATGCGGCCTTTAAATAGGTCACAGCTCCTGGGACAGCGCCGGCCAGATGCACATCACAGGGCTGCCAAGCCCCAATGACCTGACAGCTGGAGGAGTGTGATGTCCTGGTAAACTGGACGTTTTCTTGACTGGGAAAACCTTGCTCCTTTACATTTTACTGTTGACAGTCTTCAAAGAACACATCTGTCCATTTTTGTTATGTGGAGGACAGCTATGTTCAGTAGACTGTATCCTCATGCAGTGGTTGAAGGCCTGCCCTGTGACAGGTGCCAGGCTGGACAGCCTGGGGAGACAGCCCCCGAAGGATGTGGCCCTGAGCCCCCAGGTCTCACTGGCGCTGCAGGAGACACTGAGAATCTCAGCCCATGGAGAACTCCAGGTGCCGCTGGGGCACTGGGCTGAGTCACTGCATTAATGGTACCCACGGTGCAGAGAGGTTCAAGTGCTTCTCTTAGAAACGGAGCCCTTCCTTGTCACGATCCTCAATCATGGAGAGTGAGGTGGGTGTCCTGTCTCCAGGAAAGGGACAAGTTCACTTGAAAAGTGGTCGCTACATCGATCAGATAGTCATGTTTCACTTCTCCCCATAAAATGCCTTCCCATGAAATCACTGCTGGGCTCCATGGAGCTCTCAAATCTAATTCATTCTCTCTCCCTCCCTCACGGATGCGCACACACTCAAATTCTGCTCAGGAAGGCATCCTCCAGTTTTCTTATGAGTCAGTTCCTCCTGTTAAGAACTATCAAACGCTGGGAAAATGCCCGTTGAACATTCTTTTGAAGGTGGCCACATTCTTCACTTCTCACTGGGACTCTCAGCACCTGGCTGGAACGTCTCTGTTTGCAGGAGGAATGCAGTGACTCAGAAGGTGTTCTGACTGGGAACTGGCTTCAGAGCCTCATCTCCGCTCCAGGACGGCAGCCACCCCCAGGCTCTGCGCACAGACCCTCTGAGACGACAGCTTCCTCCGCGTCAGCAGTGCCTGCTGCTCAGCGCGCGGTGCCAACGGGGCCTGGGTGCTGGTGAGGAACGCTGTGTGCTGTCCCAGCATGCACTGGGGACCCTGTGGTCCCACAGCTTCATCACAGTAAGGCTTGGGGTCCCCTTCCACAGGCCACGTGGCGAAGCAGACTTGCAGGTGGGGTGTGAGCACGAGGAGGAGGCAGAGGGCCCGGCCCCGCATTGGGGACCACCCCTTGCAGCTGCGTGGATGTGCCCGAGAGGTTCTAACCTAGAGTCTCAGCTGCCTTGTCCGCCAGCTCTGCCTGCCTGTGGCATGGTGTCAGGCACACAATGCCCTATGTATGTGCAAGTGGTCATGTTTCACACGGTCAAGGGGACTGCTATTTTCACAAAACTCACCTCCCCTTTACCCCCGTGAGCTCGCTGCTCCCCTCCCAAACCTGCCACTCCTGGGGACCCTCAGGACAGGAAGCCTGAAGGACACGAGAGATGACCCCGCTGTCAGGGCCGGGGGACCAGGCGCTGCAGAGTCAATGCACAGGCCGCCCCAGCTCTGCAGAGACGGCCTCGTTCCCCATCTGGGGGAG
This sequence comes from Lasiurus borealis, assembly GCA_004026805.1. NCBI lineage: Eukaryota > Metazoa > Chordata > Mammalia > Chiroptera > Vespertilionidae > Lasiurus > Lasiurus borealis. The sequence goes on along the minus strand of PVJN01024453.1, from coordinate 2,697 downwards.
GTGCAGGCCTACCTTCTTGCCTTCTCCGTATATTAGGGGGAACTTCAAGTCATCATCCTCAATGGTTTTGTACGCCCTGTAGGGGGATAAACAACATTGTTTAACAGGTTTGCACTCAATTAGAGATCTGCTTCCCTGCTCTGTGCTTTCTTTTCCCGAGACTCCATCCGCTCAGCACACTGCCAATCTCTTTCTTTATAAAGAGTTATTCTCCCTACAGTGTGTGTGTGTGTGTGTGTGTGTACATATTTCAATGAACCAGAAAATAAGGTTTTATATGCTTGAAGAGGGAAAGAATAAGTTGGCCCATTCATAATGAGCAGGAAGGGGAGGGGGGTCCTGTCCTGAGCACTTCCTGCCACGGGATAATGAAGTGCCCAGCATCAGCAACAGGGCCTTGTCATTAACCTGAAACTGTGAGAAGCAGCGGACCTCTGATGTAGACGGGAGAGCGAATGTGCGCCGAGAGCCAGTTCTCACCTTGGGGGCTGCTGACACCAAAGCAGCCTGGTGTGGGGATGGCTGGAGAAGGAGCATTTAGAGCCCGCTTGACCTCAGTGTGATATTCAAGGCTGGCAGAAAATTCTGTTTCACAATAGCTATTAAATGGCCATTCGACACACGAAAGAAAATCTGGTTTATGCTTCAATGGTTTCAGACATGGTTGTCCAGATGCCATGCACACACGGCACAGGCCAGGGCTGGGGAGCAAATGAAGCTCGTGTCCCGTAATTTTGCTCATAAGGAATTTTAAACACCAGCCAACAAACATGCACCCATTACCACCTGCGCCCTGAGCAAGTCGCTTCACCTGTGCTGGTCTCCGTTTCCTCACCTAGAAAACGAGGATCATCATGCAGAATGTAATCAGCTTAGGACAGAGCCTGGCACTTAGTAAGTACCCAATTAGTGAGCTATAACTAATATTTAGGACATAATTAATATGTGGCACACCAGTTTCCCGCTCTTCAAAATAGGGATGACACTGCCTGCTTACCACCTCAAAGAAATCTTAGGAAGACAGAGTAGAGGTTGGGGTGGGTTCTACTAGATTAGGTTCTAGAAGCAAGATGCTTTTCTAAAATAATGTCTCCTGCCTTAGCCAGTTTGGCTCAGTGGATAGAGTGTTGGCCTGTGGACTGTGGGTTTGATTTCGGTCAAGGGCACATGCCTGGGTTGCGAGCTCTGTATCCCAGGGGGAGTGTGTAAGAGGCAGCCGATCAATAATTCTCTCTCATCACTGATGTTTCTATGTCTCTCTCCCTCTCCCATCCTCTCTGAAATCAATAAAATATATTTGAAAATAAAAAATAAAAAAAGTAACATCTCCTGAGGTCATGAAAAGAACTAAATTGCAAAATGGCCTCCCAGTCCTGATATATCAAGGCAAGTTGGGAGTGAATCTCTCAATATACAAAAGAATGCAACCCAATTTAAAGAGTGCAACCCCAAAGCTGAAGCAGGTACATTCTTATTTCCCAGGAGGTTACTGAGTGAACTTGCTCCTCCCCAGGAAGTAGGTGGGCTCAGATTCACTACCGTTCTCTGTGCAGCCCTGGGCAGGTAGATGAGCCTCTCTGGACCTCAGGATCCTCATGATCACAGAGCAAAAATGGGCTCAAAAATGGGCTTGTGAGGATTCTAAAGGGCCAATGAATGTGACGAGCTTAGCGTGCATTTACCACAGTGCTTGGCACAGCTGAGACCTGGCACGGGCTGGGGCTGTTGTCAGGTCAGCCCTGAGGTGCTCTAGAATTGGACTGTCAAAATCAGAACCTCCCGGCCCCTAAATCTATCCAATTTCCCCAAAGGGGAACTAGCTCCTTAAATGTTTTCATACTCATAGGAACTATTTAAAACACTGTAGCATACAAGTCATTGGAGAATAGCAGCTGTTATTAGAACCCTTGGGTTTGAATGGGTCTGTAGGCCAGTGGCTCACAGCCTTGGCTGCATGTTCAGTCACCTGCGAGGGCTTTAAAGCACCCCTTTGCCCGGGGCACACCGCAGGGAAATGAAGTCTGAACCTCTGGGGATGGGAACCAGGCACCGGGAACTTCTCTAGGCTTCCTGGATGAGTCCAATGAGCAGCCAAGGCCGAGGGTTACTGCAGCAGACCAAGTGTCATTAGAGAACATTGAAATGCAGCTGACCCACAAGATGACAGACTCTATGGTCAGGGGAGATGGGGGAAATGGCCTAAGAAAGGCTCTGAAATGAGCATAAGATGGACTTGGGGACCGTGGAGAAAGAGGTGTGGAGAGTGAGAAGAGGCTCAGATGGGTGGGACAGTACCAGGAGAAGGGCTGGGTCAGGGGTCCAGGCCCTGGAGCCGGAAATTCAATGGGAAGCAGAACACAGCAGCTTGAGAATTGATGACTGGAAACTACTTAGTGCTCCAGAAAAACAGGCTAAGGGCACTCTTCTCAGGAGTGCAAAGGCAGCAAGAAAATGGTTCACGGACTCCACCACAAGCCCAGGGAGTTGAATTCTCCGGAGCCCAGAATTCCAGGAGCCTGAGGTCTGCATTAACCATAGCTCTGAAAGACAGACATTGATCCTGGAATCATCACCCACAGGATCAAGACAATTGTAAGTTCTAATATTGTATTTTAGCTTCTGTTTCTTCATCTTCAAGAACAAAACAATCCCACTAAAAATAGAAGAGAACTCTGGATAAGGAAGGGTTATGCTGTT
>PVJN01024452.1:0-31133 GCA_004026805.1 Lasiurus borealis | reverse complement strand
TTTTGATATGTTTCTATAGAAAACAAAGATAAAGATAGCTGAGATACAAAATAATGGTAGCCAGCAGTCGGGAGGCAGCTTTGGGTTGCTTAGGGCTTTTTAAAATAGGAATTATAAGGGCCAAAATAATATTTTAAGGTAAGAGTAAAAGATGAAGAAGAGTTAGTCCAGCAGAGTAGAAGCAGAACAGTTCTTAGAGAAAACAGCATCATCAGAGGACCTTAAGCTGGACAGTTTGTCTGTCATGTTCAAATAAGGAAGATCACGTGACCAGAACACAGGTGTGGCTCAGAGAGGGTGAGAGGAAAAGAGATGATTTTGAAGAAATAGCAAGGATGAGATCCATAGAGTCGTGTAGAATGAGTGTTCTTCCGCTGATAAATTTTTAATAAATTGTTTGCTGATCCTTCTTGATGTTTTTCTCCCTTCCCTTGATCTTTTGAATTCTAGAACCTGATATTTATTTATGTAGTCTTTAATATACTTGCATGGCATTCTGCTCTTGATAGCACTATGTTATTGTATAGTAATTATGATTATTCATTTTTATCTAGTTCTAAATAATTTATTTTTCACTATTAATTCTGTTATCATCAATGTCTCTGGGGCTTTTAATGTCTGCTTTTTAAATAATTCCTCTAGCCGGAACCGGTTTCGCTCAGTGGATAGAGCGTTGGCCTGCGGACTAAAAGGTCCCAGGTTTGATTCTGGTCAAGGGCGTGTACCTTGGTTGCAGGCACATCCCAGTCCGGGGTGTGCAGGCAGGAGGCAGCTGATGGATGTTTCTCTCTCATTGATGTTTCTAACTCTCTATCTCTCTCCCTTCCTCTCTGTGAAAAATCAATAAAATACATATTTTTGAAAAATTAAAATAATTCCTCTAATGAACTTTACACCTAGAGATATTTTTGCCTGTTCACTCTTACATTTTTTCCTGTTCCATTACTTCCCTGAGGCATATATTTTTTGCTTGTTTTTGCAAACAAGCCATTGTTTTCACCAATAATCTCTTATGCCAGCTGTAACCTACCATGCCATTATAGGAAAGCATTTTTTAAGAGTAGCTTGAAATTTTGAAAAATCCTGTGCTGCATTTTGCCTGAATTCCCACATATATTCTTTTTTTGTTATTCAAAGAAACATAAAATGTAATGGACCTTGGTGATTCTTTAGTCTCCCATTTTCATTTTACCAAGAAGTTCTTTTTAATTTATCATTCACTGTGTAATGTTTAACAATGCTTCCATTTTAAAATATTTTTTTTTAATTTTAAATGGCCTAACTTTCCACAATACTTTACAGACCCCATTTGGTATTATAAATGTCCATGTAGGCTTTCTTAGAAAAACTTGCAAATAAATTATTTAAAATTGCCTTTCTTTACAAAGCTGTCCAGGAGATAAACAAAAGGAAAGCAGGTATACTTCCCCAGTTGCCCTCGGGGATTGCCCAGTCAATCTGCTCTCAACTGAAGAATGGAGGAAATGTATAGCCTTCCCCCATTCTTCCCTTTCATTTGCTAAGGTTGCCTTTCCTTGTTTATCTAGTTGAATGACACAATCATGTTTTCTAGTTTGAACATGTTTAAACATTTCCTTTGCCACTGGTTGTCTCACTTGTTACTGAGAATAAATGCCTGAGTAGAAGTTCAGAGAAATGACGTTCATGCTAATCTGCATGTTACCATGGAGTTAGTGTCCGCTGGCAGCTGCACTCCATCAGGCAGGTAAAGAATGGTGTAGTTAGCCGAAAAAAGCAACACTTCATTCTAGCAAGGTAATACATGAGACTTTGAAATGTCTCCATAAACCAACTTTTTCTTACTCTATTGCAAGCTTTAAATAGAACTTCCCCCAAATGATATTACTAGCTATTTACAGGAGCAAAATCATGTTGTTATGATGCTCCAGAGATTCTATGCTGAAAATCATGAATTTATTTTTTTAAAGTTGTTTGGGAAAGAATAAGATTTCATTCATGACAAAATGCTTTATAAGAAGAAAATACAGAGATCAACCAAAGGACTTGTATGCATGCATATAAGCACAACCAATGGACACATGACACTGGAGGGTTATGGCATGCATGGAGTGGGTCGAGGTGGGGGCGGGACAATGGGAAGATATGTATACATGTAATACATTAATAAAAAATAGTGAAAAATAAAAAAAAAATTAAAAAGAGAAGAAAATACTCCTATATTTTTAAGAGTTCTGTGAATAACACTATGCATTTGATAGGAAAAGACTATCGCTGAAGCTTTCTGCAGTCTTTCTTCCTAAGAACTGGAATATAATACCAGATGTTTCTATTTTCTTTTATCTTACCCACTGCTGCTTTCAGAGGTGACATTTCTATTAAGTGGAAAGGTAGCACCCAATTCAGAATAAATATGTGTGTGTGAGGAGAAAATAAAGATTGTCGCCCATCTGGAAAAAAATGTATAAAATATATATAGTAGTCATAGCTCTGTGCCTTCAATATACAGCTTTAGTACACATATGACTAATAAATTATAAATTAATTGTTGCTTTTTTTAAAATACTTCTATAGGTTAATACATAAAATGGCACCAGTGACTATGAAATGAAAAGACAAAAGTTCCTCTTCCTTCCTCCCCAACCCTCCCAGTTATACCAGAAAGCAGAGTGTCAATGATTTCTTCTTTTTGTTGTTTTACTGGTTACCATTAAAGCTGGATTTACCTTGGAGCTAAGGAAACTTAGGCTTCAGTGTCCTCCAAGTACATAGGTCTCTCCCAAGTCCCTGAGAGTGGCCCAGGAATGGATCCAGGTTATGTAAGGCCTAAAATTTATACATTTGAGGGAGAAAACTTCAAGAAAAATAATGCAAAATTACAAATATAAAATTGCAAGGGCTCGGAGAAACCAAGATGGTGGCATAGGTGAATATCTAAACTGCTGCCTCGCTCAACAATTTCAAAACTACAGCTAAAAGACAGAATGGACATCATCCAGAACCACAGGAAAGCTGGCTGAGTGGAAATTCTACAACTAGAAGGAAAGAGAGGGGCTCACAGAGACTCAGAGGAGCTGCAAAAAGCTGAGGTACAGAGACATGGACGTGGAGAGGACGAGTGGTAGAGTGCCTGGCTGGCTTCCTTTAGTGGGAAGGAGATGGAAATTCCTGACTTTACTGAACCCCAGTTCCAGCTGCACTGAACTCCAGTTCTGGGAGAGACTCATATGGGGGGAGTCTGGACTATTGGGAAAAGGGAGGAGTGCATGGAAACTCAGTGGAGCCATGAAACACAGAGATCTGGAGTCACACATGAGTGCATGCAGAGAGAACTGACTGCTGATTGTGCTACAGGCTTTCTCTAGTGGGAGGAAGATGGAACCTCCCGACTGTACTGAACTCCAGTTGCAACTGCACTGAATCCCAGTTTCGGGTGAGACCCTGGGGACCCAGACTCATATGGGTCCCAGGAGCACACAGAAACTCAAGGGAGCCGGAAAGGTGGAGGTCTGGAGGTGTGTGTACGAGTACACACAAAGAGTGCTACAGCGATTACTGAGGGACATTGACACCCAGGGGCCTCATAGGGCAGGGATGACAAGAAGCCAAGGCTGTATACTCAGCCCTGAGATTCCACCCCATCCAAGCTGAACACAGAGGCTTTTGCAATTTTGCAATCTTGTCTCATAAGGTTGACTCCAGCACAGAAGTTCTCCTGGCATAGACACAGCTTATCCTCACAGCCACTTGGCCTGGAGGTCAATTCCCCCCAATGATACCAACAACAATCAAGACTTAACTACAACAGGCTGTACACACAGTCCACAAAAGGGTGCACCAAGGTAGTCCACCTCAGGTAACTGGGGAGGCAGAGCTACTGGGCCATATAAGACAACTAGCACATAAAGCTACTCTACCATTTCAGGGAAGCAGTGAAAATGCGGGGACAAAGAAACAGATCACCAATGAAAGAAATAGAGGAAAACAAACAACTGGATATAGAGTTCAAAACCACAGTTATAAGGCTCTTCAAGAATTTCCTAGAAAGGGTCAATAAATTTAGTGAGACCCTTGAGCATATGAAAAAGGACCAACTAGAAATTAAACATACACTGACTGAAATAAAAAATATTATACAGAGATCTAACAGCAGACTAAAGGAACACAAGAATCAAGTCAAAGATTTGAAACACAAAGAAGCAGAAAACATTCAACTGGAAAAGAAAAAAGAATCAAAAAATTTGAAGATAGTATAAGCAGCCTCTGGGACAACTTGAAGCATAACAACATCAGAATTATGGGGGTACCAGAAGAAGAGAGAGAGCACGATACTGAAAACCTATTTGAAGAAATAATGACTGAAAACTTCCCCCACCCAGTGAAAGAAATAGACTTACAGGTCCAGGAAGCACACAGAACCCCAAACATAAGGAATCCAAAAAGAACCACACTAAGACACATTATAATTAAAATATCAAGAAAAAATGCAAAGAGAGAATATTTAAAGCAGCAAGAGAAGAACAGTTAATTACCTACAAGGGAGCACCCATACGACTGTCAGCTGATTTCTCCACAGAAACTATGTAGGCCAGGTGAGAGTGGCAAGAAATACTCAAAGTGATAAATTGCAAGAACCTACAACCAAGATTACTCTACCTTATTATTCAGACTTGAAGGTCAGATAAAGAGTTTCACAGATAAGAAAAAACTAAAGGAGTTCATCAATACCAAACCAGTATTATATGAAATGCTGAAAGGTACTTTTTAAGAAGAGGAAGAATAAGAAAAAGATAAAGATAAAAATTATGAACAACAAATACACATCTATCAACAAGTGAATCTAAAAATGAAGTGAATTAAAAATCAGATGAACAGAATAAACTGGTGAATATAATAGAATCAGGGGCATAGAAAGGGAGTAGACTGACAATTCTCAGGGGGAAACGGGTGAGGAGGGTGCGGGAAGAGACTGGACAAAAATCATACACCTATGGATGAGGACAATGGTGGCGAGGTAAGGGCAGATGATGTGGTGGGAACTGGGTGGAGGGGAACTATGGGGGGGGGGGAGATGAACAATTGTAATAATCTGAACAATAAAGATTTATTAAATTTTTAAAAAATTGCAAGGGCTCTTCACAGTACCTTTCAGGAGCCCCTTACTAGTGAAGATTCCAAGAAGTTAATCTTTATTATTTCAGGGTCATGTTTTAGGTTTACCAACCACATTAGACATCATTTGTTGATTGACAACTCAGTAACATGAGACTTTTAGTGTACCTATCTTTCCTACCAATTTTTCTTTTTCGTCTGTCTTCTAGTTGTGTTATTATCCTATATAATAAAAGGATAATATGCAAATTGATGAGATAGTGAAACAACTGAAATGCGTGCAGCCCCTCATTCTGGTTGACCCTGCCCCCCAGCAGCCACCCACACCCCAATCAGGGATGGGGCCAGCTGGCAAACTGCTCATGACCCCTTGGGGGCTATTGGTAGTGGCTGGACCCTACCAGTGTAAGAATTCATGCACCAGGCCTCTAGTGTTATTATACTGATAGTTAAGTTTTATGAGAGTCACTAAATTATGTTTTTTTTATAATTTGTAGATTCAGTCACAAAACCAGTAAAGAGCAAATACAATATTTCTATGTAAATGATATTTTCTGTGAATCAAGTAATGTGGTTAGATGCATAAAGAAGTAAGTGCAATTTTGTGTCATTTAATTTTTCTATTCAAAGGAAAATTTTCTAATCATCTTGGATTTACAATATTCTTGATTTTGCACTGGATTTTTCTTAAACTACTTCTGGATAAGGCTTAGCTATTCCTGTTTCTTGTATCCTTGTTTTATTTTTTGGTATTTTTTTTTTACCAAAAAACATCCTCAATTAAGTCCTCAAATAATTTTTATGTAGTTTTGTGGAGTTCATGATAGCCTTCAAAAATCAAATGACTTAACGGGCAATTGCTAGTTTCATAAAATGTTCCTTATGCACAAATTTCAAAGACATGTTTAATTTAGTTATCTCATATATACTTTACCATAATAATATGTCTTTAAGAAAAGTTTCAAAGAAAATTATAGGAGTGAAGAAAAGCATAATAGGTAGGAATCATGAGGAATGTTTAATTCATAACAAGGTGAATGAGACCATTCTGAGGTGTAGTCACCTTTTGCAATTGCTGAAAGACATGTATTTACTAGTATATGGATAAGAGCAAAGAGAAAACTTTGCTATAGATATTACACTATTCAATCAGAAGAGTTACTATGTTCTAAAAATCTAGACATTTTCCCCAAAAGGTTTTGCTTTCTTTTTGTTTTTTCAATTTTCAGGTAAGAACAGTTTCAATTATAGAAGATAAATAAATCCCAGATACCAGGGTCTCTGCTTGGGTCACCAGGGGCGTGGCTGGCCTGCAAACTACCCCATCCCCCAAGGGAACACCCATCCTGATCCAGAACACCCTTCAGGGTAAACCAGGTGGTCCCCACCTGTGCACCAGGCCTCTATCCTATCTAATAAAAGAGTAATATGCAGATTGACCATCACTCCAACACACAAGATGGCTGCCCCCATGTGGTCAAAAGATCCTGCCCACATGTGGACACAAGATGACCACCACAAGATGGCCAGCAGGGAAGGGCAGTTGGCAGGGATCAGGCCTGCAAGGGAGGGCAGTTGTGGGTGATCAGGTCTGCAAGAGAGGGCAGTTAGGGGGACCAGGCCCAAAGGGAGGGAAGTTAGGGGCAAACAGACTGGCAGGGGAGCAGTTAGGCATCAATCAGGCTGGCAGGGGAGTGGTTAAGGAGTGATCAGGCTGGCAGGCAGAAGCGGTTAGGGGCAATCAGGAAGGCAGGTAGATTAGCAGTTGGGAGGCAGAAATCCTGGATTGTGAGAGGGATGTCTGACTGCCTGTTTAGTTCCGATCCGATCGATCCTATCGGGGCAGTTGGACACCCCTCAAGGGGTTCCAGTTTGGAGAGGGAGCAGGCTGACTAAAGGTCACCTCCACCCTGTGCATGAATTTTGTGCACTGGGCTTCTAGTTCTACTATAATTTAAAGAAAAAAATCTTCAAAATGCAGCCCAGATCAGGTGACTCAGTTGGTGCATCATCTCATATACCAAAAAGACATCAAGAGATTTCATCGTGCTATTCAGAGGGACACGTAATTTAAAACTTAAGCATTATTTATTTATGGAATTTTCAATTTAATATTTTCAGACTGTGATTGATTATGGATGACTGAATCTGTGGATAGCAAAAATAAGAATAATGGAGGGGAGAGACTACTGTAATACATTTATAGCATCCAATGAGAATTTTATATTCTTCCTGCCAATTGCCTTCAGATTTTAAATAATCATTAATGCTGATGAAAGAAAACAATGCCACTCTAGTAAATTTTTTACATATTTGTGCAAAAATAATGTGTTCATGACTTATTCATTATTCTGTGGGAATTCAATGGCCTCAGCTCTTTTCCCCATGTAGGATAGAGTAGGTTTATATAAACACAAGCCGACATGACCAGTGTGATTGTTTTCATGTACTTATTGTTTGTCTGAATAGCTGTCCAGTGGAGAATTATGTTTTTATAATAGTCATGAGTGGGTTAAAGCAGAATATAAGGAGAAGACTTTGGACTTCTGCTTTGGCATTCCCTGATCTTTATTTTTTTACCCCTGGTTTACCCAGAAGCCCACCCTCACCATCATATTCATCTTAGTATGTTTTTCAAGTCTGTCCATCAATGTAGTACATAGCCCTGTGCCAGGTCATCTGAGGAAACTCCAACGAATAATAATAGGAATGTCTGAGTAGTTTACATTCAAACGAGGAAGCAACATATTCCTAGTGGAATTAGAGGACATTGATGCTAAGTTGTGTGGTGTGGACTCTCAATGTAATAGGTATTTACAGAAAGAAAGTATTACTCTCGGTTAAATTATGCATAATTTAGGGTTCTTTGCTAGCAGTAGGAGCTGACTCTGCTTAATGTAAGAAAAAGAAAGTTTATTGGACAGAGAGCATGATATCCTTACAAAATCTATAGTAGGACTAAAGAGCTGTCCACAAAAATAACAGATTTCAAAGGCGGAGTTGCCTGATCTGCTTGTTTGTGTTGTAAGAAGGCAGCCCCGGGAATAAGTACACTCCATCTGTTTTCCCAGGTTGTGTTCCTTCACTCACATGTCAGAATCTCAGGAGAGAAAACGACTGTTTGAACTGAAGGCAAATAACTCTTTGGCTACGACTGGGGCACCTTGATTTACAGTTCACAAAAACTATATATAAACAACGCTTCATTTGGCTATGATGCAATAGGCAATGATGCAATGATATAAAAACCAGTGGTTTGAAAGCAACAGTTGGTCAATTACCCCTCTCTTCTTCATTATACCTCTGATCTTAATTTGGAAACACAAAATGACCATTCAAAGAACCCAAATCTGTACAGATTCCCCACAGTATTTACAACATTAAATTGAATGATTTAGTTTCCTAATCCAGATGATCATTTTAAGTCAACAGGTGCCGACTGGAAAAGTAACTGTTGGACTTTGGATAAATTACTTTCTAGTACCCCTCAACTTCCCACTTTGCAGGATTATTGAGAGGACTAAGGCCAATTCATGTAACAGTCTTTTACTGTAGATGCACAAAATAAGTGGAGGCATTTTGAGTAAATCCATCTAAAAAGACATAACAAGTGAAGTCGATAAGATTCCATTCTTTTGTTAAATAAGCTTTCTTAGGCGCCTGCCCGTATTTGCTAAAAATTATTAATCCTTTAAATCCTTATTGAGTGAGAAAAACTATTATTTAAGTAGAAAGAACAAAAATAATAGGAATTAGTTATAAAAATTATGGGAACAAAATCTAATTTAGCATAGCTTTGTTTTTGGAGACATGCTTTTGTTCGGTTTTGTCTTTTTGCATTTGAAGGTGATTGATAGTTTGAGGTCAAGTTTAGAAAAGTGTAACATGACATCTGCAGTTGCATGTTATGCTAATTAGACTATTTTTGACCTTCATCACTGTTCTGTTACACATTAAATGTCACATTCTAAACACCTTATTGGTGATAACCTGTATATTGTTATGTTTGAACACTGGTAGTCCTGAAATCTAACCATAGGCAAGAAAAGCACTTTTGGAGTGATAGTAGTAATTATTATTGATTTTTACCCCAAGGAGCTAGAGTGCCTGGTACAAAATGAAGGCAGGGAGATGTATATCTGGGACCTACAGGGTGCAAGAAGATGCTCACTGTGTGTCTCTTAGTACTAAGGTGATTAGTGAAAATTATGGATAGAAGATTGCAGCAACCATAGAATGATATGTACAAGAAAATCAAGGGCACAGACACCTTGGGGATGAAGGTGTGGATCCCTCCAGCAGTCAAACAAATAAACCAGCGAAGGTCCGGGCCCAGGGTGAGAGAATTCTACATTGGTAGTAGAGGATAAATAATGCCTGTTATGGTCTTGGAACCAGGTGTAGTATTAGGCATTGCACCTTGTTTCACTGACTTCCTTATATTCACTCTTCACCTAGATTCCAGCTGGCCACCACATTGAAGGAGATCTGTAACTGACCGGACTTCATGGAAGGAAAAGGGAGATACGAGCGGTCAGCACAGAGAATGGACTTGATCAGAACAACTGCTGTGCTTCTTCTAATTCTCCTATTTTGATTTTAGCTGTGGAGACTAGTTCCCAGGAAGACTTTAATCAGTTTCTTCCAGGTGCAACCTGACAAGATATTGCTGGGGGTCAGGGCTGGGTACCTCTCACTTCCTGCTGGAGGGCTTCTGTTGTGATTTGTCATTAGATATCCCAGGACTCTTAGAATTCATTCTTGGGAAACAAGCATGAATTTCAGAGGTGTTAATGCCTGTGGCTTAGCCCTTGACTAGTGGAGCAGGGAGATGATTGATAATGATTCTGGCATGAATTTCATGAGGCTTTCGGATGTCCATGCATGACTGAGCTCCCTGACATCCAAAAGGGGTAGCCAACTCAATATGCATTTATTTTTTTCTCTTCTCCCCCATTTTCACTCTCTCTGACTCTCAAAGCTGTCATAACAGGGATAACATTCTCAAATAAATTTCTGTCAAATCTGCTCCCCACCCTGTTACTTTGAAAGAATCTAGATTGAGACAAAAATATAATTTATATTCATTTAAAACCTATTAGAAACTTACTGTGATTCAAGTGTTGTTTTATTTTTTTTTTTACTTTTAAACTGATAAGCTTATGTATTCACAAATTAAATATGTACATCTAGAATATTTTAAAGCAAATAGCTAATATATCATTTCATCTATAAATATATTAATATGAAACTCTAATAAATAAGGCCTCAACATATAACTACAATCTCATGATCATATTGCCCAAATTAACAATATTTTCTTAAAGTTATCTAATGCCTAATAATATTTTAGTTTTTCTAATTGTTTCATAAATATCGTTTTATAGTTAGTTTATTGGAGTCAGGATTGTAACAAGGTCATATATTGTATTTGGGCTATATGTGTTTACAGCTCTTTAATCTGTAGCAGTTCTTTCTCCTTCTTTTTCTTTCTCTCTCTCTCCCCCCAACTCCTCTGTCCTTTCCTTCCTCCTTCCTTCCTCCCTTCCTTCCATCCATTTATTTATTGAAGAAGTTGGATCATTTGTTCTGTAGAATTTTCCATAATCCTGAGTTTGGCTGATTGTTTCCTCAAGGTTCACTTTAAATGTCAACCTTAAAAACATATTTTTTCCCCTAACACATTTGCTTTGCAAAATATGTGTGGCTGATTACTCTGGGAATGATTTCTATCTCAGCTTCCTTGGTGCTGACTTTCTGATTACTGACTTGAGTACTTTACATTCTCTAAAGTGCTGAGTCAGAGGCAAACTCATTTCCTGTTCACCTGGAGGAAAGAGGGATTTCTTCATTATATCTATATTGAAAATGTACTTCTACATAGAGTGGTATTTAGTTATTTCTATTATACCTCGTTCCATAATAATTTGAAGTGTCATACAATTGTGGGTTCAAATCAAGAATTTCAAAATAATGTATGAGGAATGAGAAACTTGAACTGAGAGTAGTGTTACCTGGGTGAAAGCAGTAGTTTCAAGAGTAAGGATCCATAAGCCCATAGAAAAGGCAGAGAAAAGTCATGTAAGGAAACAAAAACATATCCATTGGCCTGAGTTATTACAGCAAGGGCAGTTTCAGGAGAAACATTCCGGGGGATCAAGGAGTGAATTGTGGTGAGAAAGTAAAGATGGGATGTCAAGTTCTCTTTAAAGGAGTTTGGCTATGAAGTGAAGTGGGGATCTTAAACACTTTCCATGTGGGAATATGATAGGTAAGATAAGGGATTTTTATTTTTATTTTCCAAGTATGAACATGCTGAGTGGAAAGAACTTATAAAATTTGAAGGTAAAGGTACTGGAAAAAAGTGACTGATAGCAAGTTCCTAAGGACCAAAAGACCATGGGTAAAGAAAGAAGCACAAGAAAGGAAATGAAAAACAGGAAATTCTGACTTAATTGGGTAATTCTCTTAGACAAGTGGGTGACTAACATTTTGACCTGTTTGATATGGTCAAGTAAGCACAATCTAGAAGCCTCGGGTCTTGTCAAGAGAGAAGAAAACAGTAGCAGTTGGTACTACAATAAGAATCACAGTGGAAGGGTTATTGATTATAGATGTTTTTGTTTAAAATATCCTGTAACAACTTTGTCTAATAATTCTAAAGAATTATTCATAATCTTACTGATTGAAAAAAAACTTTCATTTTTCCATAATGAAAATGTATTCTCTGCCATAGCTGCTCTTATCTTATAAACATCTGTCCATGCCTTATCATTTTCAAATAAAAGTAGAATAATAAGCCTGATATTTAATATACTTAATATGCAGTCTATCTCATGATGCATCAATGAAGTTATTTTCAATATGAAATCTGGATGAAAATCTTTGGGTTGTTAAAAGAAAATTATAAATGTAAATAAAATTTAAATATAGTTCCATGAAACATGAATTTATTGATAGGATTACTAGTTTATCTGAAGTCTTGTGATAATGTTCTGTATTAGAACTACGGTTTTAGTCTAATAATTGAGGGTATATTGTAGATTTAATTATAAGCTTGAATTTTCTATTAAATTATTTATATAAAAGTCATTTGTTGCACAATAATGTGAGCATACTTAATGCCACTGAATTGCGCACTTAAAAATGGTTAAAATGGTAAACTTATGTTATGCCTATTTTCCTACAATGAAAATATTATTTGCTATACAATTCAATACTCTTTGGGCTGAAAAATTTCTTTATTGTGAAAATAAAATATAGTGAATTAAATACTTTGATGTTTCAATAAAAGGGTATTTGAGTGTTAAATAGTATTTAGAGAAAGGTCAGAAAAGAATACATGTTCCTACCCACTTATTACATCTCTATTATTTTCTGTTAGTGGACTTTAAGAGAAATACTTTTAAAAATTATGCCAATCTCTCTCTTCGATGTTTCTAACTCTCTATCCCACACTCTTCCTCTCTGTAAAAAATCAATAAAATATATAAAAATAAATAAATAAAAATAAAAATTATGCCAAAAAAACTTTGTAGCTAATGAGGAATACAACTTTAAAACAATGCAATTTTTTCATAAGTTACTCAGGGAGGATATGAAAGGAAACTCAGGAGTTTACCAGGGGGCTTTCTTGATTCCTCTCCTTGAAAAATTTCTCTCCTTGTTATCTTGGAAAGTAACATGGTTGGTAAGAATACACATTATACACACTCAGGTTGTTTGTTTGTTTGTTTGTTTTTTAATATATTTTATCGATTTTTCACAGAGAGGAAGGGAAAAGGATAGAAAGCGAGAAACATCCATGAGAGAGAGACATCGATCAGCCGCCTCCTGCACGCCCCCTACTGGGAATGTGCCCGCAACCAATGTACGTGCCCTTAAGCAGAATCGAACCTGGGATCCCCAGGCCGATGCTCTATCCACTGAGCCAAATCAGTTTCGGCCACACTCAGATTTTGACAACCAGATATTTGAGATACAGAATTGTCAGTCCATATGGGCATCTGTAACAACCGCAAAAGAAACTGCGTGCTAACTGCTGACTCATTAGCTGTCACTTTCCATTTCTCCCAAGCCCCCACCTTTTGCCATAGGTAACCACAGCTAGGCCATAAAGACTACAGACCTGTAGTCTTTATAGACCTACTAAAGGCTCAATGCATGGATTCGTGCACTATTGGAGGTATGGCCTGCAGGGATCAGCCCATTGTGGGAGCACTTCTCTTCCTGGTCAGACAAGTGGTGCTCACATTGTGGGAGCACATTGAAAACCAGGGGATAGCTCCTTCATTGAGCATCTGCCCCCTGGAGGTCACTATGTATCATAGCGACTGGTAAACTGATCATTCTGATTGTTCCATTTGGTCGCTGGGCTTTTATATATATAGATTCTGAAAATTTTACACAAATGAGAATATATAATATGTGGTCAGACTGGCTTATTTCATTTAGCAAATATTTTTTAAAATATATTTTTATTGATTTTTTACAGAGAGGAAAGGAGAGGGATAGAGAGTTAGAAACATCGATGAGAGAGAGACATTGATCAGCTGCCTCTTGCACACCCCCTACTGGGGATATGCCCCCAACCAAAGTACAAGCCCTTGACCGGAATCGAACCTGGAACCTTTCAGTCTGCAGACCGATGCTCTATCCACTGAGCCAAACCGGTCTTGGCATTAGCAAATATTTTTATGTTCGTCTATGCTGTAGCATGTATTGATACTTCATTCCCTTTTATTGCCAAATATATTCCATTTATGGATATGTCACATTTTATGTGTCCATTAATTTGTTGATGGACATTTGGGTTTTTTACTCTGGCTATTATGAACAATGTTGCTGTGAATACTATTAAGTTTTTGCATGGATATATATTTTCATTTTAGGAGTTTTCATTTTAGGAGTGAAATTGCTGGTGACTCTATGTTTAACTGTCTGAGAATTGTCAGGATGTTTTCCAAAGTAACTGTACCACTTTACACTACTATCAGCAATGTGGGAGGATTCCAGTTCCTCTACATTCTAGCTGACATCCTCTATAATAAAAGCATAGCATGCAAATTGTCCTCTTGACTGGGAGTTTTTCCAGGAGTTCAACCAGGGGGCAGGCCTGACTGGGGGAAGGGAGGGAGGCCCTGGCAGTGGTAGGTGGCCAGGGGAAGGGAGGGAGTACCCAGCCATCTGCCACCAGCCGCTAGGGACTCTACCAATGCACAAATTTTGTCCACTGGGTCTCTACTTTATTTTATTATTTTTACTTATTTAGCATTGATGGCTAATGATTTTGAACATCTTTTAATGTGTTCATTGGAAATTTGCCTATTTCCCTCAGAGAAATGTTTTTATATCCTTCGTTAATTTTTAATTTTGTTATTTATCTTATATTGAATCGTAATACTTGTTTATATATAGATACAAGTTCCTTGTCAGATATGTAATTTGCAAATATTTCCCCCCATCTATGGCTTGTTTTTTCACTTTCTTGATAGTATCCTGAGAAGTACAAAACATTTAATTTTAATAAAGTCCAGTTTGTCAATTTTTCCTTTAGTCACTTGAGCTTGTGGTGTCAAATCTAAGGGGATTTTGCCCAACCCAATGTTGTAAAGATTTACTCTGATTTTTCCTTCTAATATTTTTATAGTGTTATCTCATAAATGTAAGATTATGGTCCATTTTGTATTATTTTTTTGTGTATGTCGGGGGACGGCATCTAATTTCATTCTTTTTTTTTGTATGTGGATATACAGCTGTCCTGGTATTCTCCGTTGAAAAGACTATTCCTCTAAAATATAACTCTTCTTTTTCAAGATTATTTTGTCTATTCTGAATACCTCAAATTTTTATATGAATTTTAGGATCATGTTGCCAATTTCTGCAAACAAAACCAGATGGGGTTTTGAGAGGAATTGGATTAAACCTGTAGATCAGTACAGCTGTCTTAAGAATATTTCATATTTTTAACTATGAATATAGGATGTCCTTCCACTTGCTTATGCTTTGTAGTTTTCATTACACACAAGTCTCATTTTTAAAATTAAGTTTATTCCTAAGCATTTTATTATGTTTGATGCCATTATAAATGGAATTGCTTTAATTTCATGTTCAGATTGATCATCTCTAGTGTATAAAAGTTAATTGACTTTTGTGTATTGACATTGTAGTTAAGTAAGTACAAAAATTAGTTGATTCCATTTTATGTGGATCTTCATAAAATTGCATGTTTTTATGGCCATCCTCATAATCGTGATCATTAGACATTCGTGTGGTCTGCATAATGACTTAGCAGACTGCCTAGCTCCCTTTCATACAAATCCTGCACCTAATAATGCCTTACACTGGAAAGTAGCGTGTTGATTTGGGAGAGGGCTTCCCAATCATGGAGCTGAGGTTCCCCTGTGGGGACTGAGACAACAAACAAACAAGTGGCAAAAAGGAAAGGACAGCAGTTTAAGGGTTTATAGGATGATGGAGATGCAGCTGTAGCTTGTGGTCAGGGGAGGACTTTCCATGGGGTGATATTTAAACAGAAATCTAAAAGGAGAGAGAAAACAACCATGGAAAATCTGTAAAGGGGGGGAAAAAAAGCCCTGTGCAGAAAGAATAGAGAGAAGCTTGCTCAGCGTGGTCCAGAACAATGAGGCGGCATCGGATTTGAGGAAGATGGGCAGTTGAGAAAGTGGCAGGAGTTGGATCAGAAGGATCAGGGCATCCCACGTCAGGGCTCTGCATGCGATGAGAAGTCCAGACAGTTTTGTGCAGAAGGGTAATGTCATCTGACTTAGAGTGTTCAGGGAGATCAGATTGGAGAAGAGCAGGCAGAGGCTGTGGCAATAGCTTTGTATAGTTCTCAATGTGTAGTCTAAGGAACCCCAGGAGACCCCAATAATCTTTCAGGGCTCCATGAAGTCAAAACTATTTTAACAATAAGTAAGAAAGAGGTTATTTTCCTTTTCACTGTATTGACAGATGCACTGATGGTGCTGAAGCAGTAATAAATATCACTGTTGGCACGTTAGCACCAGTCCACGGAGTGGCACCAAATTATATAAATAATCATTGTATTCGCCAACAGCCTGCTTCACTTACCTATATCCTTGGTGAAGTAGTAGCAATTAGTAATGTTATTAACTCTCAACCATTAAGAACATATCTTGTAATGAAATGAGAAATACACCTAGAACTCTTCTGCTATTTACAAAATTATCAGTGTTGTCTTGAAAAAAAAAAAAGCATTTGTGCAAGTGAGTTGCAAGTAGAAGTGGCCACTTCTTTTCACTAAACAGAGCATATTTAAAATATCACTGACCTGCAGCCGTGTCAAATTCGGTGCCTGCTCCCCCCCCCCCCCCCCCGCATGTCCTGCTCTGGGCACAAGTCTGCCATAGAAACACAGTGACTCATGGGCTTAGGGATCAGTTAGTTACAAACACAAAGAAAAAAAAGGGAGGAAAAGTAAAAAAAAAGGGGGGGGGGAAATATTGACAAATTACCTATTCAGACTTAAATATTTGGCAAATATTTTATCAAAAATGAATAAAGTGAGTTTGCTACTTGAAGGAAAAAGCTGACAGTATTTGTTGTGCCAGTGAGTTTTGACAGAAGAATTACATTTTGGAAAAAGTGTGTTGGCCAGCACAAATTTGATGCTTCCCAATAGTTCAAACATTTTAATGAAATTGGCAGTGATATGTAGAGCTATGCCACTCTTTTAACTGTTTTTTTTTAAAACATAGTTATTGTTCATAAATATGTTATGTTAACATGCTATGGTTCATTAGTGTTACTTTTCAAAGAGTTAAAAAATTAAAACAGAAGGATAAATTGTGCATGATTATACTTACCAGGTATATAAGGCATGTGAAATTATCAAACACATAGAAATAGAAGGGAAAATGGTTCTGTCAGATGCTGGGAAGAGGGGAAAATGAAGAGTTGCAATTCAACTGTACAAAGTTTCACTTATGTGAGATCGTTAAGCTCTAGAAATTTGCTGTGCAACATTGTGCCTATAGTTAATAATACTGCATTGTACATTTAAACATTTTATATATATATAAAATTGATTTCAAAGAGGAAGGGAGAGGGAGGGGGAAAGAGAAACTCCATGTTGAGGATTGAGCCCACAACCTGGGCAAGTGCCCAGATCAGGAATTGAACCTTGACCTCCTGGTTCACAGTTCAATGCTCAACCACTGAGCCATAGGCTTAAACACTTCAAAGAGGGTAGACATCATGTTAAGTTTCTTTGCACCACAGAAAAAAATAAAAATAAATGAAAAAAAGGAAAACAAAACAAAAATCATGGGCTTCCATGTTAGAAAGACCTGAGTTGATATCACTTAGTGTGACTTGGGGAAATATATTAAACTAGAGGCCCAGGGCATGAAATTCATGTGGCGGGGCGGGGGGCAGGTGGGGTCTCTCAGCCCAACCTGCACCCTCTCTAATTCATGATCCCTCAGGGGATGGACATTCCTCTAGCAATCTAGGATATCTGGCTCCCAATCGCTCAACTGCCTGCCTGCCTGATCCCTCTTATTGCCCTTCCCTGCTGGCGTGCTTAACCCTAACTGCCCTCCTCTGCCTGTCTAGTTGCCCTTATTAACTTATCTTTTAATCTTATTCCCTTCATACATAATTATATTTGACTTCCTATTTGCTTCTCCCTCTCACACAATTTTTCTCTCTCGTTTATGTAATACTTTTTCTACTGACTCATCATTTATAAACTTTTCCTCATTTCCTACTTCTGTTCCATCATCCTTCTTCCCATCTTTCTCTTCCTTCTTCCCCCCCTTCCCACATCCCATTTTTCCTTTATCTTTACCCCTGCCTCCCCTCCCCTTTTTCTTCCTTCCCACCTTGATTTTTTTTCTTCACATCCATCCTCAGACCTGCTATGCTCCCTCCCCCATTTCTTCCTTCTGACCATTCTCCTTTTAAGCTCTACTAGCACTCCTTTAAAACTTTTCTTCCATTCCTTTCTCTCTCATCCTACCTTTCCCATACATTCTTCTCTACTTACTTATACTGTTTTAGTATCTATCTATATACCTGCCTAATTATTTACTATCATTTCTCCTTTGTATTTTCTGACTCCAACTTTTAAAATCTGTCCCCAGAGAGAATCCAAGATGGCAGCATAGGTAAATACCTACACTGCTGCCTCACTCAACAATTTCAAAACTACAACTAAAAGACAGAACGGACAGCATCCAGAACCACAGGAAAGCTGGCTGAGTGGAAATTCTAAAACTAGAAGGAAAGAGAGGGGCTCACAGAGACCCAGAGAAGCTGCAAAAAGCTGAGGTAAGGAGACGCAAGTGTGGAGAGAGCGGGTGCCGGAGAACCTGACTGACTTTCTCTGGTGGGAGGGAGATGGAGGCTCCCAACAGTATTGAACCCCTTATCCTACGACGCTAAACCCCAGGTCCAGCTGAAACTCATGGCGGGGAGTTTGGACTGTGAAAAGGGAGAAGTGCACGGAAATTTAGGGGAGTCACAAAAGATCAGAAGTGTGGTAGTGTGCACAGCACTGCGCACAGAGGACTGACTGCTGATTGTGGTGTTGCCTTTCACGAGTGGGCTGGAGACAGAGCCTCCCAACTGTGCCACTTCTAACTCCACTAAACCCCAGTTTCGGGCGACCCAGACTCATATGTTCCCAGAGCCAGGGGAGCCAGAGAGGCAGTAGTCTAGAGACACTGCGAGAGAGCACACGCGTGAGTGCACGCACTCACACAGGGACCGCTCCAGCGATTTTTCAGTCACGTGAGACTCAGGGGCCTTGGAGAGCAAAGCCAACTGGAAGGCAAGGCGGTCCATTAAGCTCTGAGACTCCACCCATCCCAACCTCAACAGAGAGGCTTTTGCAGTTTTGCAACTCTTGTGTCATAAGGCTGAATCCAACACAGAAGTTCTCCTGGCATAATGAAAATGTGGAGACAAAGGAAGAGATCACAAACAAAATAAATGGAGGAAAATAAACGACTGGATATAGAGTTCAAAACCACACTTATAAGGTTTTTCAAGAATATCCTAGAAAGGTTGGATAAAGTTAGCGAAACCCAAGAGGAGTTGAAAAAGAACCAACTAGAGATGGAAAAGATCCAACTAGAGATGGAAAAGGACCAACTAGAAATTAAACATGCACTGACTGAAATAAAAAATATTATACAGAGACCTAAAAGCAGACTAGAAGGCAAGAATCAAGTCAAAAATTTGAAATATAAAGAATCAGAAAACACTCAACTGGAAAAGCAAGAAGAGAGAAGAATAAAAAAATGTGAAGATAATGTAAGGAGCCTCTGGGACAGCTTCAAGCGTACCAACATCAGAATTGTGGAGGTACCAGAGGAAGAGAGAGAGCAAGATACTGAAAACCTATTTGAAGAAATAATGACTGAAAACTTCCCATATCTGGTAAAAGAAATAGACTTACCAGTCCAGGAAGCACACAGAACCCCATATAAAAGGAATCCAAAGAGGACTACACCAAGATACATCATAATTAAAATACCAAGAGCAAAAGATAAAGAGAGAATATTAAAAGCAGCAAGAGAAAAACAGTTCATTACCTACAAGGGAGCACCTATACGACTGTCAGCTGATTTCTCAACAGAAACGATGCAGGCCAGATGGGAGTGGTAAGAAATATTCAACGTGATGAATAGCAAGAACCTACAACCAAGAATACTCTATCTAGCAAAGCTATCATTCAGAATTGAAGGGCAGATAAAGAGCTTTACAGATAAGAAAAAGCTAAAGGATTTCATCAACACCTAACCAGTATTATATGAAATGCTGAAAAGTACTCTTTTAGAAGAGGAAGAAAAAAAAGGGAAAAGATAAAAAAATTATGAACAACAAATACATATCTATCAATAAGTGAACCTAAAAATTAAGTGAATTAAAAATTTGATCAACAGAATAAACTCGTGAATATAATAGAATCAGGAGCACAGAAAGGGAGTGGACTGATCATTCTCAGGGGGAAAGGGGTGAGGGGTGTACAAGGAGAGACTGGACAAAAATCATACACCTATGGATGGGGTCGACGGGAGGGAGGTAAGGGTAGAGGGAGAGGTGGGAACCGAGTGGAGGGGAGCTATGGAGGGGAAAAAAGAGAAACAAATATAATAATCTGAATAATAAAATTTAATTTAAAAAAATCTGTCCCCAGTACACAACTATGCTTGATTTTCATTATAGCTCCTACAGTTCACTCATACATCCTCTTTCCTTTTTTAACTCTGCTCTCTCCTGACTTCTGTTGGCAGGGGTAGGGGTGGGGGCATAGTGTCTGTGTGTGTGTGTGACATTAACCCCTGCCCAGGGCTCAGTCCCAACTAGGTGTTTGCTACCTCTCCTTCCCTGGCATCCCCACCACTGTCCTGCTCCCATTCCCTGCCCGGACTCCCGGCCCAGTGAGAGTGGTCCAGGCCCATGTGTCCTGGGTGCTGCTGCTGTGAAGCAGGAGTGCTTCCACCCAGAAGGCCTCAGATCATCCACCGCTCTTCCTGCATCTCTTGCAGGGCACACTTGGTTGCCATCCCCCTCCTGCCTGCAGCACCAGGTTTCCTTCCCTTTTCCATTCCTGCATCTTTTTCTTGTTCCCTTTCTGTATTTCTGTTTCTCTTCTGGGCCTGTCTGCATGCAGGCCTGCCTTCCTCTCCCTCTCCTTTCTTATCCTCTCCTATCATATCTTATCCTACCTGGGGTCTTGCAGTTGCCTGAGCAGAGGGTGGGGACACAGCCTGCTGATCTGGTCGTAATGTAACACTGTAATGGATAATTTGCATATGTGAGGGGGTGGTTTCCTTCAACCCAACCTGCACCCTCTCCAATCAGGGACCCCTTGGGGAATGTCCGACCGCTGGTTTGGCCCATTCCCATAGGGATTGGGACTCAACCACTGGTCAGACATCCCTCTCAGAATTTGGAACCCCTGGCTCTTAACTGCTCACCTGCCTGCCTGATTGCCACAACTGCCTCTGCCTGCCTGCCTGATTACCCCTAGCCCTCTGCCTGCCTGCCTGATTGCCCCTAATTACTCTCCCTTGCTGGTCTGATCTTGCCCCCAACTGCCCTCCCTGCTGACCTAATTGCCCCTAATGGTCTCTGCCTTGGCCCCCATCACCATGGCTTTGTCTGAAAGGAAATTGAACATCCAGAAGATGGCCAGTTGACCCAGTCTAATTAGCATATTACCCTTTTAGTAGTATAGATAGACTATATAGCATAGGATTGCTTAAATGGGAGAAAAACCTTTTTCATCAGGAGTAGATGCTCTTGGCAGACAAAAATACATAATCTGTGTATCTGGACTGATAGACAGCCATATGCACTATACTGCCAAACTGGTCATTAAAAAATTGAACCATTTTGTTACACCTTATACCAAACAGCTGTTGCCCTTAAAACCCCTCCTCAGCCTCCACCTTAGGTTCTGCCTTTGTGGTTCACCAGATTAGGTTCTGAATGGTTGGTTTCTATGCCAGTCAGCATCTCCAGGCCTATCAATGGGACTGATTAGAGAGGTGTGGCTGATTAGCAGCCCCAGTGGAGGCCCAAGGAAAGAGAGATTCGGCTGCTGACCAGGCCTAGAACAAAATAGAGAGGCAACAGCTGCCACAGAGGCTATGGATCAGACCCTGCTTCTCTGTCCAGGCCTCTCTTCGGGCCTGATCTGCAGCCCCCTCAGCAGTCAGTGCTGGGTCGGGGTGACTGAGGTCGAGGCAGTGGAGCCTTCAGTTGTTTTGGATATTATTGGCTCTGGGTTTTTATATATTAGGATGTTTCTGAGACTCTGTTTCCTTAGCTGCACATGAGGAAAATACCAACAAATATTATAGGCTAATTATACATATAAATTAAAGAGGTAACATTTAAAGAACACTATAATTTCAGGCATATCAATGGCATATTGTAATAGTGTAATTTTTAAGTATGCTTTCTTTTTCAGATTTTTAGTTTTACACCAGCAGTATCTCAAACATGGGAAACAAAGTGTCTGCACTGTGATGTTTTAGATAGGCCTTTTGTTATGTTAGGAAATATCACAGTATGTTAGTTAACCTTTGTAGGATTATTCATTCTGTATGAGGTGGGGAATAAAGGAAGAGGCAAAGTAATGTCTAATGTGTATAACTGATTTTATTTAACACATGTCTAAATCTCAAAATATGTGAGAGAAAAATTTAAAATTTTACAAGTAAGTGTTAAACTATTGATAGAGATGTAGGTATTCATTTGTTCATTCATCCATTTATTTATCCATCCATCCATCCACCTATTTTCTTCAAGATGAATTCAATGAGTCCATACCCTAAGTTAGATACCACTAAGTGCTACTAATCCAAAAATGGGCAATACCATTCTACCCTACTAATAATTTATAGTTTCTCAGTGAAAACCACAAGTGCAAATAAGCCAATGCAGTGTTGTAGATACCACAGAAAGATCAAGAGTGGAGAGAGGGAGTACCAAAGATGCCTACAACAGGTGATGCTGGGCTAACTCTGAAAACACAGTATGTATTTACCTATTGGGTAACGGCAGCAGGGCTTGGGGCAGAGCATTCTAGGGAAATAGCAAGTCACAAAGGTCTGAAATAGCATGCCATGCTTTGGGAGATGCTATAAGTTCTGTATGGTTATAAGAGTTGTGTAGGACAAGAAGCAGCAAGGAATCAGTTGGGGCTAGGTCATGGAGAGCCTTGTAATTTTATACACAAAGAAGCCACTAAAAGACAAAAATCAAGACCCACATCTACTCGCTCATACATGTCCAAATCCATCTAGGACACAGATCCATGAATTGTCCTACAGATTTCAAAATTATTTTTTTAGATAAAATTTAGGAAGGTTTGAAAAGTACTTCAAAACAATTGAATGCCTACTTAAAGAGATGCTTGGCTGTGGTGGAGAGGTTTCCAAGCAGTAGATTTGAACTTGCCTTTGTGATTCCCAGTGCCTTTTCTGGCAGACATGATAAACATCTGCTTGAATCATCTTAGTTCTTAGGAAATTTTGCTTATCCACTGAGAGGAACACACATTGTTGGTTCAATGCCAACTTGCAGTTTCTTCCTAAGATTTTGTAAAAAGAACAGACAGTATTAAATTGCTAAGGGACTTAGGAGAATTTTTCAAGGAAAAGATATGTATAGAGTTAAGCATTTGGAAATACTACTTAGAAATTCTATGCACAGTGGGACTACCGATAACAATAGTGATGATGGGATCCTAATATAATTCTCAGAAATTTTGCAGGGGTCATATTTTCCACATATTTTCCATTAAATAAGCCCTAACTAGTTTGGCTCAGTGGATAGACTGTTGGCCTACAGACTGAAGGGTCCTGGGTTTGATTCCAGTCAAGGGCACATGTCTGGTTGTGGCTCGATCCCCAGTAGATGGGGTGGGGGTGAGGGGGGCGTGGTGCAGGAGGCAGCTGATCAATGATTCTCTCTCATCATTGATCTTTCTATCTCTCCTCTCTTCCTCTCTGAAATCAATAAAAGTCTATTTTTAAAAATACATACATATATACATAAAAGGCTAATCTTCATAACAAACAGAAGAAAATGATAAAATAAACTATAGAAAGAGTTTAACTCTGCATTAATCTCACACATAAAAAGGTTTGTGAAGTCCCCAATGAAGGATGGTAAGTTGAATTGAATATATTTAGCAGGAGTGTTCAGTTACACACACCCAAAGTTGTAAAGAAGAAAAGGAAGTCCTGGGACAGGAGAAGAGACAATGCTATCAAACGCTGTCTTACACCCCTTGGAAGCTATTCCTTTAGATTCTGTATTTCTCTATGAGAGGCGCAATGCACGAAATTTATGCAGAGGGTTGTCCCTCGCCTAGCCTCTACTCTCGTGCAATCTGGGCCCTCTTGGGGGATCTTTGCCTGCCAGCCTAGGCCCGATCCCTGGGGGGATTGGGTCTAAGTTGGCAGTCGGACATACCTCTCACAGTCCAGAACTCCTCACTCCTTACACCCGCCTGTTGGCTCCTTACTGCTCAGCTTGCTGCTCCTTAGGAGAGGCTCTTGCCACCACTGCTGCACTCCCCAGCCATGAGCCCGGCTCCTGGATGAGCGGCACATCATAGCAACCAGTCATTCTGGTCGTTCCACTGTTATGGTTGCTTAGGCTTTTAATATATCCATCAGTGGCATACTGAGGTGAGAACTGGAAGCATCATGGCTTATTGTGGGGGAAAATCCATTTGAATATATTGAGTATCTAAGTAAAA
Source organism: Lasiurus borealis (assembly GCA_004026805.1). Classification (NCBI taxonomy): domain Eukaryota; kingdom Metazoa; phylum Chordata; class Mammalia; order Chiroptera; family Vespertilionidae; genus Lasiurus; species Lasiurus borealis. The sequence goes on along the minus strand of PVJN01024452.1, from coordinate 6,769 downwards.
TGGATCTGAAATAGGTAATTTATAGGTAGGCATACCGGTTAATTAAAAAACACATGGCAGATGTTAGTCCATTTATTTATTTACCCATTCATCAATTTATTTATTCCTTCATAAATTTTCTTTAAGATATTTATTGAGTGTTTACTATATGCAAGTTTCTGGCTTCAGTACTTTGTTTATATCCTATTTTAAATGTTATCTTTTTTAAAGTTCCATTTTATAATACTCCATGATGGTGTATAAAAATGAAATACCTAGGAGTAAAGCTAATAGAATGTGCATATCATTTTTTTTTTGCAAAGAAAATTACAAAGCTTGTTGAAAGACAACTCCAAGTAAATGCAGCAATTCACCATGAAATCACATGGATTACAATATGCATTATGTTAAAATACTAAAAACAACAACAACAACCAAAAAACACACAACAGGCTCTCTTGTAGAAAATAAGATAATCCTGAAATTTAATATAAGTATGTATATGACCAAAGGGTTAAAAAATAGATAAAACTTTCTTAAAAAATATTGAAATCTTGAAGTATGCATTGATGGTATAGTGGTGAACATAACTGGCTTCCAAATATAAAAAATTATAAAGCTAAAATAATTAATAAAAAATTAACTCAAGGATAAATAAATTTTCCAATGAAATTTGAATGGTCCAAACTATTTTGGATCACAGTTTGGCATTATGTATCCTGGTTGAAGATGTGCATATCCAATGACTCAGCAATTCTTCACCAGGAAATAGTCTCAGGTGTCCTTTAGAATCACTGCAATAGCAAAAAAACTGGAAACATCTCAAGAATTAACAACAGAATGGATAAATAAGTTGTAGGATGTTTTTACATTGAACTACTATATAGCTGTGTGAGGGTGAATATAAGGCTGAAGGGAGTTTTTCTTTTTAATGTATAGATACTATAGCATGTTTCAGTATTGATAGGAAGTAGGCAGTAAGGAGGGGGAGGTTGAAAATACAGAAGAGAGGGTAAAAACATGAAATGTATGAGGTTCCTGAAAGGCAGAATAAGAAAGAATATGAGACAAGTGGAAGGGGCATTTTTTTTTTAATACATGAGGGAGGAGGTAAGACCCTGCGTGTATTTATTCAATAAATATTTATTGTGTACCGACATGATGCCAGGCCTGGTTGAAACAAGAAATACAGATAGATTTCAAAACTGGGTGATGGCATTTGATGGACTGTCATTTTTTTTTCTGAAGTAGGTGGTGAAGTCATCTCCTGAGAATGAGGGAAAAGCTTGGAACTTGAAGTTTCAGGAAGATTTCTAATTGTGTATAGAATGGGGAACAAAGCATAAGGTCGGGCCATGTGGACAGTCCAGTTAATGGTGAATTTAAGCCAGAATTCTCAGTTGTTCAATTTTCTCTAGCAATACTAAACGTGTGTATATTGTCCTAGCATTCCCTTCTCCCCAGCCTGTTGTGACAAAGAAATAGCAGGGTAGAACTGAGAACACTGGTAAGAGGTCATTGAAATGGTACACGATCGATGCCAGTGAGTTTGCTAATGACACTTTGGAAACCGAGGTTTATAAGGTAATCATCTCCAGGAATCAAGTAATATTGTTATATGTGACTCTGATAAGAATGGATAGTTTAAAACCATAAGAGCAGGGGAATGAATGCCACATTGGAAAGAACCTGGCCAGTGCAAGACAGAAGGTGGAAAGAGTCCCACAGATATATTTTGTTTCCTTCCACCTGCTCTTTGGAGAAGCAAAAAGCTCACTGTTCCATTTTCTTGTGGCACTACAGCAGGTCAGCAATGCACCCTCCAGGATAATCCTGAGAACCTCAGTAACCTGGCATTTCCTAAACCAAACTGAGAGTTAAAGCTGCCTGTCATTTCTGGCATGATTCAAACATTACATTAAAAATCAGTTATGAGCACTCTAGCAGTTTAGCTCCATGGATAGAGAATTAGTCTGAGACTGAATGGTCCCAGGTTTGATTCTGGTCAAGGGCATATGCTTGGGTTGTGGGCTAGATCCCCAGAGGGGGAGTGTAGGAGATAGCTGATGAATGATTCTCATCACTGATGTTCCTATCTCTCTCCCTCTGCCTTCCTCTCTGAAATCAATACAAATATATTTTAAAAAATAGATAAAAATGAATGATGAACAATGTGGTAAGGCTGCAGATATTTCTCTCCCGGGTAATTCATGTGAAATAGGAAAAACTTGGCAAGCCCCATCTTACCCTAGCGATGAAGGTTACCTCAGCTGTGATAAGTCATGTTCATATCATGCCATCTGATAGGATGGGATGAGAAGAGCATGGCCGCTTTTTAAAAATTCTACCCCAAAGCCCATAACTCCAGGATAATCATGCGAAAAGACACCAGACAAAATACATCTCTCTCACAATTGTCCAAGTCAGAGACAGAGAAGGTCTGAGAAACGTCATAGACAGAGGAAGCTAAGGAGATGGATGACTGAATGCAATGTGCTCTCCTGATGGGCCCCTGCAATAAAGTAAAGCATGATGGAAAAACTGAATCCATGTGAGAGTTTATCATTTACCAATATTTGTTTCTAAATGTTGGCAAAGGTAACGTGGTATTATAAAGGAGGAATGTAAAGTTCATTATTCGCAGATGACATGATATTGTTGAAGACTTCAACAAAAAACTACTAGATTTAATAAATGAATTTGACAATATAGCAGGATACAAAACCAACACTCAAAAATCAGTGGCTTCTTTATATAGCAACTAGAGGCCTGGTGCACAGGTGGGGTCCTATTGGGGAGGGGTGCCGGCCAGCAGGGGGAGGAACCTTGGGAGATTAGCCACCTAGGGGAAGGGGCAGTGGAGGTTGGCTGACCACCCTTTCCCTATTGGGGATGATGGGGTGGACTTCTAGCAAGGGGAGGGAATGTGGTGGGGCTAGCAAGGGGGAAGGGCTATGGGAGGGCTGGCCGGCCTGGAGGTGGGGCCATGGGAAGTTGGTCGACTAGCCCCCCAACTGGGGGAGTGCACTGACCATCAAGGAGCAGCTCCTGCATTGAGCATTTGCCTCCTGATGGTCAGTGTGCATCAAAGCAACTGGTCAACTGGTTGCTCAGGTCATTCCAGACATTCGGTCATAATGGTCGCTTAGACTTTATATATATGTGTGTGTGTGTGTGTGTGTGTGTGTGTGTGTGTGTGTGTGTGTGTGTATAGTCATCTCAGGATGGATAATTGCAAATTGCTTAAGCTACTTACAATTATTTCATTAATAACAGACTGGTTCAGGTTCCAGATTCCTCGGGAAACAGAGCACAAGTGCAGATAGATATTTAAGTCCAACTTTTCACTAAACATTATTTTTGATAAGATTTCTGGATGGCTCTAACTTTAAAAAAATCCAAGTAATAATTGTTTCTACTTGAAAACATAGATTTTTAGAGCAGCAACATTGGCAATTAGTTAAAATTAATGTAGGGAATCAGTACATCAGAATTTTAATGTGGCTTTGCCATTCTTTCAATTATCTTTAAAAAGCTCATTTAGCCGAGACCGGTTTGGCTCAGTGGATAGAGTGTCGGCTTGCAGACTGAAAGGTCCCGGGTTCGATTCCGGTCGGGGGCATGTACCTTGCTTGCGGGCACATCTCCAGTGTGGGGTGTGCAGGAGGCGGCTGATCGATGTCTCTCTCTCATCGATGTTTCTGACCTTCTATCCCTCTCCCGTCCTCTCTGTGAAAAATCAATAAAATATATTAAAAAAAAACTCATTTAACATGTTCCTTGGTTGAGAAATGCAGCGGATACTATTCTATAGGTTACAAAAGAGAAACAATTATCAATCATCAAAAAGCAACTCAGAATAAAAGTCTTAAAAATATCTGTTGTGGAAAGACATCAAACCACTTTGCAGTGATCAAAGAGATATTTAGTTTCCCAAATTTTCTACTTATTAATAGCAAAGTTGTATGGCAATAATAAAAAATGTCATGTCTGCCGAGAAAGCACAAAATGCAGTGATGAATGAAATAAAGTTAATCTTCACCCTCCTGCCCTCCTCCCCCACAAACCCACTCAAAATATCTCTTTTCCTTATAAAGTGGCTTCTTCCAGAAAGCCAGGGTAAATTTGAACATCCTAGGTTGCAATTAGCTTAATAGTCACTGAGCTTCAATCTTGAAAACTTTCGAAAAATGGAAGGTCCCTTGACTCTCTTAACTAAGAAATTAAGAGAATCTCTTCAAAATACAGCAGCATCCTTGTTTTAGCATTACATTTTGGGAGGATTTTGAGTCCTCTGCCATCAAGGAATCTAAGCATAGGGTTTACGTGCAAGACTTAGAATGAGTAATTCCAAGGAGTTTTGTAATTTCAGAGGGACATCTAAGATTATTCATTATGTACTTTGCCACCACACAGAGGCCCACAAGGGGGCACTCTTTTGCTGAGCTTTCCTACACATTTTAAGGTAAAAAAAAAAAAAGCTCATCGGATAAGGGAATTGGTAACACTAACTAAATATATAAAATTTACCATGCTTACCATTTTAAAGTGTGCAGTTCTGTGGCATTTAGTACATTCTCACTGTTGTGCAACCATCATTGCCATCCATCTCTAGAACTTTTTCATCTTCACAAACTGAAATCCTGTACCCATTAAACAACTCTATTTACCCCTCTTTCCAGCCTCTGGCCACCACCAGACTTTCTGTTTCTATGAATTTGACTATTCTTGGTCCTTCCTAGAGGTAAAATCATATAATATTTGTCCTTTTATGGATCACTCATTTCACTTTGCACCATTCTCCAAAGTTCATACATGTTTTTCCAGTTGATTCTTAAATAATCTTTTTTTAACCTTGCTAAGAATAGCTTCACAGTTTTTTGTTTGTTTGTGTTTATTTTGTTTGTTATTTTGGGGTGGAGGTGGGGGGAGCGCATGCCTTGGTCTTTTTGAAAATCTTGATCTTTGAAATCTTTCCACTTCCCCCTTTCTGGCTATGATGAATGGGTTAAGCAAAAACCAGGTGTTGCATCTAGTTGATTGTTGATTGTTGATGTTTTAGAGGCAAAAAAATTAATTAGTGATCATTAGTCGTGGATGCCTTTCTTTCAAAGAATGTTTAAACCATGACTCAATGCTCCAATCAGGCAGAGTTGCTCACACTTCATATGATTTTGTTTTACTTTGTTTGCTTTTCTTTTACTTTTATAAAAGAAATGGAACCTGGTTTAAAGGCTCACATTAGTGTTTTAGATATAAATAAAAATCCTTATTTCTTAAGCTCTACATTACATGTGATCACTGCTCTGGGCCAACTAAATCTGCTGAAAGCTTAAGATAGGTATCATTCCACAGATAGGGAAGAGAGAATTTTAAATGGACTGAATAGTTGGTGATCTAAATATAGTTTAAAATTTTGGAAGTTTATTTGACTTTGGAGTTATATTGAATGTGGAAAGTTCCCTTCTTTTGAAGAAATCAGGTTTTGATTTTCTAGACCATTGACTAATAATAAATATTGCTTACATGTACTCAATTTGTTCTTGTACTCCACAATCAGTTACATGAATATCCTGTGGATTATCTCATGTACTTTTCAGAATAATCCTGTAAGGTAGCCTGGAAGAAATTGAAGTCCCTAAAGGTGAACTTGGTAGCTTCTGAATAATTGGAGAATTGAATACAAGCTAAGGCGGTCTCACTCAATACAGTACCGGCACCGTGTTCTTAAAATATAGTGTTATGCTGCCTTTCTGGAGGAATCCTTCAGTTAAGCAAAAAGGTTTTCACACATCCTATTTTTGTAACTAAATATCTGTGTTATGGCTTTGGTCAAAACACTTAACCTAAAATTCCTGATCTGTACACTGAAGATTTTGGATTAAATGATTTCTTAAGTCCCTTTCCCCCCTTTTATTTTTGGCAAGGGGAGGGCTCCAGGTGAATAAAGTCATGTTTTTTGGTTGGCTGGCAGAGTGTCTTTGGATCACCTGTAATTCATAGTTTAGCAGAGCTGGTAGATGATAAAGTCTGTTTCACTCCACCAGCCAAGAAGGAGCAGGTGGCTGTCAGTTTCCTATATTGTGGGAGAAGTTATTTGCCAGTAATAACCTAGATACTTTGGATAGCACTCCCTGGGCACAGGATATGTTTAGATGCTAGTCACTGCCTCATCTGTGAGCACCTACATTTTTATTTTACATAAGCCTGGTGAACATAAAAAAACACACAAAAAACGGTAAATTTAAAAAAAAAAACACACCCACAAAACCATGAATCAGTAACCTGGGGTTTTATATCCTCTTTTTTTTTTTGGTTGAAGACTGTTAGCTGAAAATACTCCTTTAGTTGCTTGGAGGTTTAAGTCAGAAGAGGTAGAATAAAGATGCTTGATAATGTGGTTGCTATGCAACCATGTTATGATTATATAGGTTTCTACCATAGTAGCTGATATGGAGGGGGTGATAAAGTATGCTTACAAGTGAGCACACAGAGGATATTTTTCATGTTTCAGAGCCAAAGTCTGAGACCTAGAGTTGGAGAAAATATAGGTAAGAAATAAATGCCACAAATTATAAAGGCCTCCATTCATAGTAAGAATACAGTACTTAAATTACACAGTTGGGTGAGCAGAAGCTTAGCAGAAATGGCCTTAGCTTCAAGGAAGGGAGATTCATATATTGGTCCTTTAAAGTGAGATTTCCTCTAAGAAATTTCAGGGATGATGGCAAGAAAGAAAGAAAGAAAGAAAGAAAGAAAGAAAGAAAGAAAGAAAGAAAGAAAGAAAGAA
>PVJN01024451.1:0-31093 GCA_004026805.1 Lasiurus borealis | reverse complement strand
TATTTCAAATTTTTGACTTGATTCTTGCCTTTCTCTAGTCTGCTGTTAGGACTCTGTATATTTTTTATTTCAGTCAGTGTCTCTAGTTGGTCCTTTTTCATCTCCTCTTGGGACTCGCTAAATTTATGCATCATCTCTAGCATCTCTAGTTGGCTCTTTTGAATCTCTAGTAGGCTTTTTTGCATCTCCTCTTGGCTCTTGCTAAATTTATCCATCTTTTCTAACATATTCTTGCAAAACCTTATAAGCGTGGTTTTGAACTTTATATCCAGTCATTTTTCCCCCCATTTCTTTTGTTTTTGATCCCTTCCCTTGTCTTGGCATTTTCACTATGTTGGGGAAACTTCTGTACTTGCAAAACCACAGAAGCCTCTGTTGAGCTTGGGATGGGTGGAGTCTCAGGGCTTAAGGGACCGCTTTGCCTTCCAGTCGGCCCCGCCCTCCATGGCCCCGGAGTCTCACGCGACTGGGTAATCGCTGGAGCGGTCCTTGTGCGCGTGCGCTCGCAGTGCCTCTAGACCGCTGCCTTTCCAGCTCCCCTGCGCCCCAGGACCACATGAGTCTAGGTCTCCAGGGTTTCGCCCGAAACAGGGGCCCAGTGGACTCAGAAGTGGCACAGTTGCAAGGGTCTGTCTCCCGCCCAGTCGCAAAAGCCAGCAGCACAATCAGCAATCAGTCCTCCATGCGGCGCCGTGTCTGTGCACGCAACCGACCATGACCAGACCTCCTATCTTTTGCGACTCCCCTAAATTTCCATGCACTTCTCCCTTTTCACAATCCAAACTACCCCCGTATGAGTTTCAGCTGGGTCTGGGGTTTAGTGTCGTAGGATAAGGGGTTCAATGCCGTTGAGAGTCTCCGTTTTCCTCCCGCCAGAGAAAGCCAGCCAGGTACTTGGGCGCCCACTCTCTGAGCGTGCGTCTCAGTACCTCAACTTTTTGCAGCTCCTCTGGGTCTCTGTGAGCCCCTCTCTTTCCTTCTAGTTGTAGAACTTATACTCGGCCAGCTTTCTTGTGGTTCTGGATGATGTCCGTTCTGTCTTTTAGTTGTAGTTTTGAAATTGTTGTGCAAGGCAGCAGTGTAGGTGTTTACCTATGCCGCCATCTTGGTTCTCTCCTAATTGTTGTTTATAGTGTGTATTAATCTCCAGGTACTTGTAGTTGGCATTTGTTGGGATTAGTGCTGTTCTATTGTAGTTTTCTCCCCATATATATAATTTGTTCTCCTTCTCTTTCTCTCCTTTTTTTTTCTCTTTTTACTTTTCCTTTTTTTCTCCCTTCTACCAATTTTATTTTGGCACTCCTTTCTTTTCTTCTCTCTTTTTTTCTTTTTTTCTCTCTCCTATTTCTCTTCTATCCTCTAATTTGTCTTTCTCTGCTGGTCACACTTATTTGTAGCTATTAATTTTTTGAATACATTTCTGTTCAGTGCCTTGTGCATTGTACCTGGTTGTGTTGTTTTTGCCCCTTTAAATCAACAAAGGATAGAGAGAACTGCATAACCAGACAACCAGAGAGACCATAGGCAGACAAAGAAACAGCCCACATATAAAAGAACAGCAGTCATCACCAGATAAAGAAATAAACAAAATGGAGGCAAGCAACCTTCCAGAGAAAAAATTCAGATAAATTGTCATAAGGTGGTTAAAAAGAATGGAAGAGAAATTCTACAATATGAGTAGGAAACTAGAAGAAATGAAGAACCAAGAAGATATGAAAAATGATATCACTGCTGTAAACAATTCAATATAAAGTATCAAGAGAAGCAGAGGACTGCATCAGTGAGCTAGAAGACAGGGTAGAAAAAAATACCCAAGTATAACAGGAAAAAAAATCAAAAAGCAAGAGGAGAGCCTAAGAGTACTTGGGGATAACACAAAACAAAACCACATCCACATATTAAGAGTTCCAGAAAGAATAGAAACTGAGCAAGGAATAGAAAACCCGTTTGAAGAAATAATGACAGAAAACTTCCCTGATATACGGAAGAAAAAATCCACACAAATCCAAGAAGCTCACAGAGTCCCAAGCAAAATGAACTCCAAAAGAGCAACACGAAGGCACATTATAATTAAATTGGCAAGTGCCAATAACAAAGTCAGAATCTTAAAAGTGGCCAGAGAGAGAGAGAAAGTTACCTACAAATGAGCCCCCAATTGACTATCAACTGATTTCTCAAGAGAAACTCATCAGGCCTGAAGGGAATGGAATGAAATATAAAAAGTCATGCAAAGGAAGAGTCTGAATCCAAGAATATTGTACCCAGCAAGGCTATCAATCAAAATTGAAGGTGAGATTAGGAGCTTCACAGATAAAAAAAAGATTAAGGGAATTTATTACCACCAAACCAGCAATGCAAAAATTGCAAAAGGGTCTCCTGTAAAAACACACAAAGAAATAGGAAGCCAAGAAGATAGGGGTAAAGAATGAAAATGACGGTGAATAAGCACCTATCAATAATAACTTTAAATGTAAATCCAATCAAAGACATAGGGTAACAGATTGTATAAGAAAACATGACCCATATATCTGCTGTCTACAAGAAACCCACCTCAGAAAACAAAGATGAACACAAACTGAGGGTGAAGGGATAGAAAACAGTTTTTCAGGGAAATGGAAATGAAAAAAACCTGGGGTTCCAATACTTATATCTCACAAATTAGATCTCAAAGGGAAGGACACAACAAGAGATAAGGAAGGCCACTTCAAGATACTAAAGGGAACAATACAACAAGAAGAAATAACTCTGGTAAACATGTATGGACCCAATACATGAGCACCCAAATACATAAAACCACTCCAGGAGGATATCAAGGGAGAGATTGACAGCAATACAATCATAGTAGGAGACTTTAATACCCCACTGGCACCACTGGACAAATAATCTAAACAAAAGATCAGCAAAAAAACATCAATCCTAAATGACTCACTAGACCAGATGGAATTAATTGACATCTTCAGAACATTTCATCCCAAAGTCAAAGAATATACATTCTTCTAAAGTACACATGGGTCATTTTCAAAGATAGACCATATGTTGGGTCACAGGCAAAGTCTCTTCAAATTCAAGGAGATAGAAATCATCTCAAGCATGTTCTGAGATCTCAGTGGCATAAAACTGGAAATCATCTACAATAAAAATAATACAAAGAAATCAAACAATGGAGACTAAACAGCATGCTATTAAACAATTATTGGGTTACCAGAGATATCAAGGAAGAAATAAAAAACATTATGTCAACAAATGATAATGAAAACACAACAATCTAAAATCTATGGGACACAGTAAAGGCAGTTTTGAGAGGGAAGTTCATAGCTCTACAAACTTACTGCAAAAAAATTAACAATGGTAATAAATTACCTAACTCAACAACTGAAAAGAGGCAGAAAGAGAGCAACAAGAAAAGCCCAGTGTAATCAGAAGGAAGGAGATAGTAAAGATCAGAGCAGAGATAAATGGTATAGATACCAAAGAAACAATTCAAAAGATCAACAAAACCAAGAGCTGGTTGTTTCAAAGGTAAACAAGATTGATGGACCTCTGGCCAGACTCACCAAGAAGCAAAGAGAGAGGACCCAAATAAACAAAATTATAAAAGAAAGAGGAGATATAACAACAGACCCTACCAAAATACAAAGGATTGTTAAAAAAAATACTATGAACAACTCTAGTCCAACAAATTAGACAACCTGCAGGAAATGGACATATTCCTAGAAAAATATAACCTTCCAAAACTCAATCAGGAAGAATCTAAACATCTCAATAGGCCAGTAACTATGGAAGATATTGAAGCAGTCATCAAAAAGCTTTCAGCAAACAAAAGCCCATTCCCAGATGGCTACACAGGAGAGTTTTACCATACATTCAAAGAGAATTAAAACCTATTCTCCTCAGACTCATTCAAACAATTTAATAAGAAGGAACACTTCCAAACACTTTCTATGAAAGCAGCATCACCCTAATACCAAAACCAGATAAAGACAAAACAATGAAAGAGAATTACAGAACAATATCCCTCATGAACATAGATGCCAAAATCATCAACAAATTCTAGGAAATCAGATCCAGCAGTACATCAGAAAGATCGTACACCATGACAAAGTTGGATTTATCCCAGGAATGCAAGAATGGTACAATATCCACAAGTCAATAAATGCGATACATCAGATAAACAAATTGAGAGATAAAAATCACATAGTCATATTAATTGATACAGAAAAAAACATTTGCAAAATCCAACACCCTTTCTTGATAAAAACTCTCATCAAGGTGGAATAGAAGATTCATACCTCAACATAATAAAAGCCATGTATGATAAACCCAGAGCTAATATTGTACTCAATGTGCAAAAACTAAAACCATTTCCCCTCAGAACAGAATCAAGACAGGGATGCCCATTCTCACCACTCCTGTTTGACATAGTACTGAAATTATTAGCCATTGAAATTAGACAAGAGGAAATAAAAGGCATCCAAATTGGAAAAGAAGAAGTAAAGCTGTCCTTATTTGCAGATGACATGATACTGTACATAAAACCCCCAAAGATTCCATAAAAAAACTAATAGACTTAATAAATGAATTCAGTAATGTAGGAGGATACAAAATTAATGCCAAGAAATCTATGGCATTTCTCTACACTAATAGTGAACTTAAGAAATAGAGACTAAAAAAGCAATCCCATTTACCATCACACCAAAAAATAGGAATAAACTTAACTGAGGACGTTAAAGACCTATATGCAGAGAACTGCAGGACACTGTTAAAAGAGATAGAGGAAGACGTAAACAGATTGAACAGCATACCATGCTCATGGATTGGGAGAATCAACATCATTAAAATGTCCATACTTCCTAAATCAATCTATAGATTCAAGGCAGTACCCATTAAAATAGCAACAACATATTTCACAGACCTATAAAGAACTCTCCAAAGATTCATCTGGAACAAAAAAAGATCGCGAATAGCCACAGCAATTCTGAGAAAAAAGAATAAAGTAGGTGGGATCTTAATGCCAGATTTCAAGCTATATTACAAAGCAACAGTTCTCAATATAGCCTGGTCCTGGCACAAGAGCAGACACATATGCCAATGGGATTGAACAGAGAATCCACATATTGACCCAAACCACTATGCGCAATTAATATTTGACAAAGGAGACATGAGCATACAATGGAGTCAAGACAATCTCTTCAATAAATGGTGTTGGAAAAATTGAACAGATACATGCAAAAAAATGAAACTAGACCTCCAACTTACACCATATACAAAAATAAACTCCAAATGGATAATGGATTTAAACATAAGATGGAGAATCATAAAAATACTAGAGGAATCCACAGGTAGCAAAATTTCAGACATAAGCTAAAGAAACTTCTTCACTGATCCAGCTCCAAGGGCAATTGAAGCTAAAGAGAAAATGAACAAATGGAACTACATCAAAATAAAAAGCTTTTACACAACAAAAGAAACCATCAACAACAAAAAAAGAAAGCTCACTGTATGGGAGAACATACTTGCAAATGTTATCACTGATAAAGGTTTAATCTCCAACATCTACACCCAACTTATACAATTTAATAAAAGGAAGATAAATGACCCAATTTAAAAAAATGCTCAACAGAGGTAAGTAGAATCTTTTCCAAAAAAGACAGAAGGAAGGCCAAGAGACGCATGAAAACATGCTCAAAGTCACTAATTATCCTAGAGATGCAAATCAAAATGACCATGTGATACCATCTCACACCTGTAATAATGATAATCATCAACAATGAACAAATGACAGTGTTGGCAATGATGCAGAGAAATAGGAACCCTCGTGCACTGCTGGTGGGAATACAGAGTGGTGCAGCCACTATGGAGAACAGTATGGAGTTTCCTCAAAAACCTAAAAATGGAACTCCCATTTGACCCCGCAATCCCGCTCTTAGGAATATATCCTAAGAAACTAGAAACACCAATCAGAATTGATTTATGCACCCTTATGTTAATAGCAGCACAATTTACAATGGTTGCATTTTGGAAACAGCCTAGGTACCCTTCAGCAGATGAGTGGATTAGAAAACCATGGTACATCTACACAATTGAATACTATCCTGCCATAAAAAAGAAGGAACCATTTGCATCCACCTGCATGGAACTGGAAAGCATTATGCTAAGTGAAATAAGCCAGTCAATGAAAGAAAAATACCACATGATCTCACTCATTTATGGATAATAAAGAACATTATTGGATTAGGAGAATCAATATCATTAAAATGTCCATACTGCCCAAAGCAATCTGTAGATTCAATGCACTACCCATTAAAATATCAATATAAAATACATTATAAACTAATGAAGAAAAACATAGATACAGAGGCAGTAAAGCATCAAACAGACTGTCTAATTACAGCGGGAAGGTTAGGGAGAGGCGAGGTAGATAAGAGATCAACTGTAGGGCTTGTTTGTATGCATATAAGCATAACCAATGGACACAAGACACTGGGAGGTTAGGGTATGCATGGGAGTTGGGGTGGAAATGGGAAGATATGTATACTAGGAATACATTAATAAAAAATAAAAAAAATAAATTTTTGATCAACAACTAATATGAATTTTAGAAAAGATAAAGTGACAAGGATTTTTGGTATAGAGATAAAGATACTATATATCTATGTATAGTAAAAAGTAAGGCATTGAACAAAAATAAAAACATGAACACTACTATGGAACAAAACATACTAATTTGTTAAATATGTGGGGCAAACTAGCAGATTCTATAGTTGAATAGACTTGGATTTCAAGCCAAAGTTTCCTCATCTCTAAAATGATAATAATGAAAATAATAATGAAAATACCTAAAATGGGTATTTTCATAATTAAAATCTATTGTAAAATGAATTTATGCAAACTAAACACTCATCAAAGGAAATAATTCTTTTACCATTGATGGAAACTAAACCTCCAAAATACATAGGAATATCTTTCCTTAGTAATTGTTCGTCTAATAGCCTATACTTATTTTCACAATTCACTTTGAATATTAATTTTATACTCCAATGATCCTCTTATCCTGGTGTTCATTTTGTTGTGTAATACTCTTTAAGCATAAGCTGGATCTGGTGACTTGGCTCTGAAGAATAGAATATAGCAAGGCAAATTAAGAAAAACAATCCTATTTATAATTGAATTAAAAAATGTATGGATAAATATAACCAAGGAGGTAAAATACCTGAACTCAGAAAATTATAAGATCACGAGTAAAGAAATGGAAGAAGATACAAATAAATGAAACACATGCTATGCTCACTGATAGGAAGAATTAACATTGTTAAAATGACAATAATACTCAAAGGAATCTATAGATTCAATGAAATCTCTACCTATCAAAATACCAATGGCATTTTTCATAGAACTAGAACAAATAATCCAAAATTTTTATGATTAAGCATAGCAATCTTGGGAAAGGAGAACGAAGTTGGAGGTATCATGCTATCTGATATCAAGCTATACTACAAGTCTATAGTATTCAAACAGCATGGTACTGGCATAAAAATGGACACATAGATCAATAGAACATAATGAGAGAATCCAGAAATAAACCCATGACTATGTGATTAATTAATATATGACAAAGGATGCAAACATATACAGTGGTGTAAAGACAGTCTAGTCAATAAATAACATTGGAAATATTAAATAGATACATACAAAAAAGTAAACTAGACTTTTTTCTTATACCACATATAAGAATGAACTCAAAATGGATTGAAGATTTAAATGTAACATTTGAAAACTTAAAACTTCTAACAGAAAATATAGGCAATAAAATCTCAGACATTTCTCTTAGCAATATTTTTAATGAAATATCTCCTTGGGTAAGGGAAACAAAAGAAAAAATAAACAAATGGGACTACATCAAACTAAAAAGTTTGTAAAATGAATTTATGCAAATTAAACAGTTTATATAGACTAAACACTCAAAATATCAGTGTTTGCACAGCTAATTGAAATCATCAACAAAATGAAAAGACAACCTATTGAATATGGGGAGATATTCACAAATGATATATAAGATAAAGGGTTAATATCCAAAATTTATAAAGAAGTCATACAACTTACCACCAAAATACCAAGTACTTGTATTAAAAAATGGGCAGAAGACCTAAGTATCCATTTCTTCAGATGGCCAATCCTATATCATAAAAGGCTAATATTCAAATAGACTGAATGGCAGAACAACTGAACAACTGGTCCCTATGACATATATGACATATGCTGACCATTGGGGGTGCATGTGAAACATGGTGGGCATCAGTAGCAGGTAGCAGAGTGTGGAACATGGTAGGCATTGGCTGCAGCGGGATGGTGGAGCAGGTGAGCAGGCATGCCAGACCAAGGCAGGGCACTGGTTGCTGTCATAGGGTCAAGCCTCTGGTGGTTACTGAAAATTCTTTGCTCTTGCATGCTGTAGTCTGGCCCAGTGCTCACACCTGCTGCTGGCTGTGGCCCCAATTGCTCCCTGCTGTCAGCTGATGTGAGCAGGGTTAGTCAGCATATAGGAGTGGCAGCAGCTGGAGCAGGGCTGCCAGCAAACAGGGAACTGGGGCCATGGTGGGAAGGGCTGAGTGGTGGTATGGAGGATGGGCTGAATTTGTGCACTGGGCCCCTAGTAGACATATAAAAAGATGCCCAACATCTCTAATAATCAGAGAAATGAAAATTAAAACCACAATGAGATATCATCTCACACCTCTTGGAATGGCTATCACCAAAAAGATAATACATAACAAATATTGGCTGGATATGGAGAAAAGGGAACCCTGTGCACTGCTGGTGAGCTTGTAAATTGGTGCATCCACTATAGAAAACAGTATAGAGGTTCATCAAAAAATTAAAAATGGAACTACCTTATGATCTAGCAATTGCATTTCCAGGTACATATTTGAAGAAATCCAAATTACTAATTTGAAAAGATATATGCACTTCTATATTAATTGAGTGTTATTTACAATAGCCAAGATATGGAAGCCATCCAAGTACCTGTCAATAGATGATTGGATATAGAAGATATGATATATCCTAAATAATAAAAGCCTAATATGGAAATTGTCCCCTTGACCAGGGCCCAGAGGTTAACTGGGTACTACCTTTCCATGCCAGATGTTCGCACTTTGATCACCGGCCAGGCCTGGGATGGCACCCATGAATGAATTTTGTGCACTAAGCCTCTAGTATATATAATGGAATATTACTCAGCCACAAAAATAATGAAATCTTTTCATTTGGAACAGTATGGATGGATCCAGAGGGTATTATGTTAAGAGAAATGAGCCAGGCAGAGAAAGACAAATACCATATGATTTCAGTCATGTGTGGAATCTAAAGAACAAATAAATGAACAAACAAAATGGAAACTGACTGATAGATATAGAGAACAGACTGATGGTTGCCAGGTGGGAGGGTGGCTTCAGTGCTGGATAAAAAAGGTGAAGGAAATAAGAGGTACAAATTGGTAATTACAGAATAGTCATGAAGATATAAAATACAACATAGGAAATATAGTTAAAAATTTTGTAATAACTATATATGGTGCCCTTTGTGTGCTGGAAATATCAAGGGGAATACTTTGTATATGATTGCCTAATCACTATGCTATACAGCTGAAACTAATCCTATCTAATAAAAGTAATATGCAAATTAACCATCACTCTGCTATACCCACAAACCATGCCCACCAGCCAATCAGGAGAGAGTATGCAAATTAACCCAACCAAGATGGCTATGGCAACAGAGTGAGCAGGAGGCTTTGGTTTCCCCAGCAATGGAAGAAGCCAAGCTTTCCACACACCCTGGTGGGCCCAGACCTCCACTCAAGGCTATAAAGTTTCAATTATAGAAGATAAGTAAATCCCAACCAAAATTGGCAGCAGCCATGGAGCTAGAGAGAACAGGGGGCTTGAGTTGCCCCTGGTGATGGAGGAAGCCAAGCTTTCTGCAACTCTGGCCTGCCTTGGCCTCTGCTTAAGGCTACAGAATTTCAATTATAGAAGATAAATAAGTTCCAATAAAAATGGCTGCAGCCATGGAGCAAGCAGGAGATAAATAAATCCCAGATCTCAGGGCCTCCATTTGGGTCATTGGGGGGCATGGAAGGCCTGCAAACAACCACAGGCCCCTCTCCCAGGCCACTCTACACCTCAAGGGAACCTCCACCCTGATCCCTTTAGGGCAAACCAGTTGGCTCCCACCTGTGCACCAGGCCTCTATCCTATCTAATAAAAGAGTAATATGCAAATTGACCATCACTCCAACACACAAGATGGCTGCCCCTCTGTGGTCAAAGATCCTGCCCCCATGTGGACACAAGATGGCCACCACAAGATGGCAAGCAGGGGAAAGCAGTTGGGAGGAACCAGGCCTGCAAGGGAGGGAATTTGAGGGTGATCAGGCTAGCAGGGGAGGGGAATTGGGGAGGGGATCCAGGCCTGCAGAGGAGGGAAGTTGGAGGCAACTGGGCCTGCAGGGGAGGGCAGTTAGAGGCAATCAGGCTGTCAGGGGAGTGGTTAGGGGATGATCAGGCTGGCAGGCAGAAGTGGTTAGGGGCAATCAGGAATGCAGGCAGGTGAGCAGTTGGGAGCCAGCAGTCCTGGGTTTGGGACCCCTTGAGGGATATCTGACTGCCCGTTTAGGCTCGATCCAGGTAGGGTGCAGGCTGGGCTGAGGGATACCGTCCTCTAGTGCATGAATTTTGTGCACCAGGCCTCTAGTGTAAAATAATATTGTATGTCAACTGTAATGGAAAAAATAAGTATAGAATATAGCAAAAATGATAGAATATCACTTCTGTGATTAGATTATAGCACTGGGAGTTTCATCTTGCTAGCTGAGTATCTTTCCTGTTGTCTTTGAGGAAGCAAGGTGTCATGTTGGAGCAGTTCACTTGGCATAGCACCGAGGTAATGACCAGCCAATAGCTTGGGTTGACAGCCTGCGAGGACTGGAATCCTGCCAAGAACCACATGAATGAGCTTGGAAGTAGATCCTCCTTTGGTTGAGCCTTGAAATGACACAACAGCCTTGGCTAACACCGTAATTATATAGCCTATGAAAGACCCTAAAACAGAGAATCCACATTTTTTAAAATTTAAATTCTTTATTGTTGAAAGTATTACATATGTCTTGTTTTTTTCCCCATTGACCTCTCCCTGGCTGCTCCCACACCCCAGCACATGCCCTGCCCTCCTGTCTGTGTCCATTGGTTATGCTTATATATAAGCATGTCGGAAACCAAACATTGTTCTTACTAAATGGATGTAAACAGGAGGCCAGAAGGCTGGTCCACCTTAACTGCTCTGAAAGGTCAGAGCTAATCACTCACTGTTTAGTTGAAACATTGTTGGCTGAAGCAACTTCTACCTGTTTGTTTCATGTTAATTTGTTTTGTTATTTCCTGCCTAAAGGCTAGGCATGTGTCCCAAAGCCTTAATAAAAGGGAGAAAAAGGCCAGAGCAAGTGACAGTCCTTTCCACTAGAGAAAGGCTCCCGCCTGGCCTCCCAATATCGCCAAATTAATATTTTCTAGTCTCTCATTTCATTTGTGTGCAGTCTCCTTCAGAACCCAAACTCTGAACCAGGAACTCTGAACCACGCGGGACGTGGAAAGAGGTTCCCACATAAGCATACAAATTCTTTGGTTGATCCAGAGAATCCACTTTAGCTATGCTCAGATTCTTGACTCACAAAAACTCTGAGATAATGTGTTGTTGTAAGGTGCTAAAATTTGGGGTAATTTGTTATGCTATAGATAACCAATATGCCTAGAATTTGCACTCTAGTACTATTTATTTCCTGGATTTCAAAAGAATAACCCCTGTTGAACTTTAAACAGAAAAATTTAACAAGAACACTAACAACACTGCCATTTATTGAACATTTTATTTGTGCTAAATATTTTATTATTTTACTATATTAAATTTATTAGCTTATTTAATATCAATGACAACTCTATGAGGTAGGCATTATGATTTTTATTTTATAGATTAGGAAACTGAGTCTCAGAGAGGTTAACTTGTCCAAGGTAAAACAATTGGTGGCTTCTATTACTTCAAAACATATATTCTTAATCAGATAAATACGATTTATGCACAATGCAATGATTTAATATGTACTCTGTGACTAGCTCAGTGTTTGGCACATAATAGGTGCTCAGTATCGTTAAACTATGATTATTAGACCTTGAACTCACAATAAAGAACTCTGTGTCAGTCTGAATTAAAAAAGAGCACCTAGTTCCTCACACCCTGTGGGGGCACACAGTCTGTTTATATGGTCCACATATTCAGAATAAGGCCCCTCTTCACCAAGTGATCTTAATATCCCATCCAAGTATGTTTTCTCAGGAGGCCCATCTAGCATACCATGATATGCTGAGCTCATTTTCATTCTGCTTGGATGCTACCATTGAGCTTTGTGGCTCTTGCTCTGTTCACATAGGTTACCCATATACAAATGCTGGACTACTTAGAACAGTGAATTTGAGGCATCAGTTGCCTTTCAAGCACTGTTGCAGCTGAACTTAAATACTCCTTTCTTTTATATCTCTACAAGGCTTGGTTAGCTCCTATTTATAGAAGGAATTTTACAGCCAGCATATTTTACAGAGCTCTTACCACAATGATAAAAACACGAACACCTAACAATTGTGTCAGCTTGACTAAAAAATATTTTCATACGCATCTTATTTGATTCCATGACACTTCATCTATGCCTTATGAGATGAATGATGTTCTATTTTGTATTACAACTATTTATACACATGATCTTGTAGGGGGAAAAATCATAGCTTCTAGCATCAGATAGACCTGGATTTGAATTCCAGATCCACCACTTACTAGATGTGTGACTTGAATAAAGCTATGATCCTTACTGAAAATTTTCCTTGTTTATAAAATGGTTTTAATTATGCTCATTTTATAGGGTTATTGTGAGGTATAAAATAACATGTAAAGTACAGGATAATTGATAAGAACTTAACTATTTTTTTTCAAAAATATTGTTATTTTTGTATGCTGTTAGCTAGCAAAACCTGTGGCTGTTCTTCGAATTACCAACAGGCCTGGCATTGTGTATTTTATCTTTTAGAAAGAAGCTCAATATGTACCTCTTGAATAGACAAGCCTGGGGGTAGTCAACAAAGTTATTATCCCAGTAAATGGAGGTTAAATGGCCTGCCCAGGGCTCACATGGTTGATAAATGATAGAACTGGAATTTGAATTCTGCCTAATTCAATGCATCTCCCTATGGTCTTTTGTATTGGTTTGCAAGTTTGACATGCTGTGAATAAAATCTCTTACAGAAGAGAGCCTAGTGAAAGCCTAGTATACATTCTCCACTAGGACTCAGATATCTTTGGGCATACTGTAAAAAGGCTCCCCATTCAATTGCCCATGGGTTACCAAGGAGATTCCAAGAAAAAGTTCCATGTACACATTCTAAGTCCAATAACAGCCTAAATTGTTAGAGGGCTGGGGAAAATCTGAGTACAGTCTATTGCCTGCCATCCAGACTTAGCTTAGCTCCTTAAGGATTTGTGTCTAAATAGACACAAAGTTTGAGAGATGCTGAAAGTAAAACAAAATGTATGCAGTCAAGACAAAATGCAGGAAAAACAGTAATTTCTCTAAAGATTTCTGTGAGACATTAGAAGGGAGTCAATCAGTATGACTTTTATGCTCATCCAATTGAGAGCTAGCTCACAACATAGTCAAAGATATTGGCTGTAACCAAAGGCACATGGTGTTTCCAGGAGACAGAGCTCAGTTTTGGCTCTTGGAATTATGTAGCACCTCAGTGATGCCTAGTGCCATTTTGTTTCAAGAGCAGCACAAAGCAGTACTAGTGGCTTGATGTGATTCTGGAGGCTTTGGGAACAGAACGCAGCAGTATTCTTGGTGCAAATATGAATATCCTCATCTTTAAAGGTATTGATTCTCACCTGTAATGTGGCTTTTACAGGGAGTGGAGGCCTTGGAAGTCCATAAGGCTGAGAAGTATACATATTTTAAAAAAACCCACTGGGGAGTATAGAAAATAAATGGAGGACCTAGGTTTGGGTGAAAACCAGAGAAAGGCTATTAATACCATTAATATTGTGTTGTATTTTTTACCTATAGCTTGGTATAGTTTGGGTAATTATACATTGGAACCTGACACCAAAGGTCAGACTGATAATAATTTACCCTGTAGTCTGGAGCCCTTCCTGCCATGATGTGAGAAGTACTAATTGTCAAAGGTAGATTCCTATCTCCTTTCTCCAACACCCTTCAAGCTCAATCCTTTATGCCATCAAGCAGAATTCCTGAAAGCACAGAGATTAGAAAGTTTTCTGAATGTCACTCCAAATCTCCATCTGACCATTCGCAGTAACTCCAGGCAATAAATAAAACTTCCAGGATAATTTGGATGAGGTTGGTGAGCACTTTGGAGTTTCTGATGTGTGGGGGTAAGGGAAACAGGGGTGGGGTGGGGAAACTGCCATTAACTCTATGCAGAGAAACTACTAGTAATTTGTCTTGCAGTGGGTGGCATGGCTGTGTTTCCTTCTTATAAAGTGTTGCCCATGCTAGGGCTGGGAGAGTGACATGAGGACTTTGTTGTCAGTGATACGAATTAATCTGCCTACTCAGAGAAATCAAACAAACTTCTTTCCCTCATGATAATCTACTTGCCTGTTTTGTCCTTCAAGGATAGCTAAAGATGTGGTAAAGCATGAGGTACATGTCAAGAACGACACCATCAGCAGTAGCAACAAGATTAATACTTATATAGTGCTTACTAGAGGCCCAGTGCATGCCATTTGTGCATGAGTAGGGTCCTAGTGACTAGAAGTTGCCAGCTGCTGGCCAAGGCCTCCCTTCCCCTGGCTGCCTGCTACTGGCAGCTGGGGTAGAGCTGGATGGGAGGGAGAGGCCTCAGGCAGTTGCCCTGCCTCCTAGTCAAGCTCCGGGTCAAACTCCCAGTTGAACACTTGGTTGAGGGGACAATTTTCATATGAGGCTTTTATAAGATTCTGTTTCAGACACTGTTCTCTCTCTTTTCTTTTTTTTATTGTGTTACATGTATACATATCTCCCCATTGCTCCCCCCTCCCAGGCATACCCAAACCCCCCAGTGTCTGTGTTCATTGGTTATGCTTATATGCATGCATAAAAGTCCTTTCCTTGATCTCTTATCTACCCCACCTCTCCTTAAACTTCCTGCTGGATTT
The DNA here is from genome assembly GCA_004026805.1 of Lasiurus borealis. Lineage (NCBI taxonomy): Eukaryota > Metazoa > Chordata > Mammalia > Chiroptera > Vespertilionidae > Lasiurus > Lasiurus borealis. The sequence goes on along the minus strand of PVJN01024451.1, from coordinate 15,845 downwards.
TTACAGTCTGTTTGATGCTTTACTGCTTCTGTGTCTATCCTTCTGTTCCTCAGTTTATAATGTTCTTTATTAACCACGAATGAGTGAGATCATGAGGTGGTTACCCTTCATTGACTGGCTTATTTAACTTAGCATAAGGCTTTCCAGTTCCATCCAGGTTGCTGCAAATGGTAAGAATTCCTTCTTTTTTATGGCAGCATAGAATTCCATTGTGTAGATGTACCATAGTTTTCTGATCCACTCACCTGCTGATGGGCACCTAGGCTGTTTCCAAATTGTAGCTATTGTAAATTGTGCTGCTATGAACATAGGGGTGCATAAGTCCTTCTGATTAGTATTTAATTTCTTAGGATATATTATTAAGAGTGGGATTGCTAAGTCAAATGGGAGATCCATTTTTAGTTTTTTTGAGGACCAGTCTGCATTCCCACCAACAGCGCACAAGGGTTCCTTTTTCTCCGCAGCCTCACCAACACTTGTCGTTTGTTGATTTGTTGATGATTGCCATTCTGACAGGTGTAAGATGGTATCGCATTCTCATTTTGATTTGCATCTCTCGGATAATTAGTGACTTTGAACATGTTTTCATGTGTCTCTTGGCCTTCCTTCTGTCGTCTTTCGAAAAGGTTCTATTAGGTCTGTTGCCCATTTTTTTATTGGATCGTTTATCTTCCTTTTATTAAGTTGTATAAGTTGGCTGTAGATGTTGGAGATTAAACCTTTATCAGTGGTAACATTTGCAAATATGTTCTCCCATACAGTGGTCTTTTTTGTTTTGTTGATGGTTTCTTTTGCTGTGAAAAAGCTTTTTATTTTGATATAGTTCCATTTGTTTGTTTTTTCGTTAGCTTCCATTGCCTTTGTAGCAGTATCAGTGAAGAAGTTCTTTTAGTATAGGTCTGAGATTGTGCTGCCTGTGGATTCCTCTAGTATTTTTTATGGTTTCCCTTCTAATGTTTAAGTCCTGAATCCATTTTGAGTTTATTTTTGAATATGGTGTAAGTTGATGGTCCAGTTTAACTTTTTGCATGTATCTGTCCAATTTTCCCAATACCATTTATTGAAGAGACTGTCTTGGCTCCATTGTATGTTCATGCCTCCTTTGTCAAATATAAATTGAGCATGGTGGTTTGGTTGGATATCTGGATTCTCTATTCTATTCATTGGTCGATATGTCTGTTCTTCTGCCAGTACCAGGCTGTTTTGAGATGAGTTGCTTTGTAATATAGCTTGAAATCTGGTATTAAGATCCCAGCTACTTTATTCTTCTTTCTCAGGATTGCTGTGGCTATTCGTGGTCTTTTTTGTTTGTTTGTTTGTTTCAGATGAATCTTTGAAGAGTTCTTTCTAGGTCTGTGAAATACGTCATTGGTATTTTAATGGATATTGCATTGAATCTATACATAGCTTTGGGTAGTAAGGACATTTTAATGATGTTGATTCTCCTAATCCATGAGCATGGTATGCTGTTCAATCTGTTTACGTCTTCCTCTATCTCTTCTTTCAGTGTCCTATAGTTTTCTGCATATAGTTCTTGTACCACTTTAGTTAGATTTATTCCTAGGTATCTTAATTTTTTTGGTGTGATGGTAAATGGGATTGCTTTTTTTAGTCTCTCTTTCTTAAGTTCACTATTAGTGTATAGAACTGCCATAGATTTCTTAGAATTAATTTTTTATCCTGCTACATTGCCAAATTTATTTATTAACTCAATTAGTTTTTTGATGGCATTCTTCGTTTTTTTTATGTACAGTATCATGTGATCTGTAAGTAAGAACACCTTTACTTTTTCTTTTCCAATTTTGATGCCTTTGATTTGTTTTTCTTTTCTAATTGCAATGGCTAATACTTCCAGTACTATGTCAAACAGGAGAGGTGAGAGTGGGCATCCCTATCTTGTTCCTGTTCTTAGGGGAAATGGTTTTAGTTTTTTGCCCATTGAGTATGATGTTAGCTGTGGGTTTATCATATATGGATTTTATGATGTGGAGGTATGATCCTTCTATTCCCACCTTTTTAAGAGTTTTTATCAAAAAAGGGTGTTGAATTTTGTGAAATGCTTTTTCTGTATCAATTGATATGACTATGTGATTTTAATCTCTCAATTTGTTTATGTGATGTATCATGTTTATTGACTTGGGAGTATTGTACCATCCTTTCATTCCTGGGATGAATCCTACTAGGTCATGGTGTATGATCTTTCTGATATACTGCTGGATCCAATTTTCTAGAATTTTGTTGAAGATTTTGGCATCTATGTTCATGAGAGATATTGGCCTGTAATTCCCTTTCATTGTGGTGTCTTTATTTGTTTTCTTTGTATTAGGGTGAAGTTGGCTTCCTAGAAGGAGTTTGTACATGTTCCTTCTTCTTGAATATTTTTGGTAGTCTGAGGAGGATAGGTTTTAATTCTTCCTTGAATGTTTGGTAAAACTCTCCTGTGTAGCCATCTGGTCCCGGGCTTTTGTTTGTTAGAAGCTTTTTGATGACTGCTTCAATTTATTCCATAGTTATTGGCCTATTGAGCTGTTTAGATTCTTCCTGATTGAGTTTTGGAAGGTTATATTTTTCTAGGAATATGTCCGTTTCTTGAAGGTTGTCCAATTTGTTGGACTAGAGTTGTTCATAGTAGTTTTGAACAATCCTTTGTATTTCGGTGGGGGAGGGGATCTGTTGTTATTTCTCCTCTTTCATTTCTGATTTTGTTTATTTGGATCTTCTCTCTTTGCTTCTTGGTGAGCCTGGTTAGAGGTCCATCAATCTTGTTTATCCTTTCAAAGAACCAGCTCTTGGTTTTGTTGGGCTTTTGAATTATTTCTTTGTTCTCCATGTTGTTTATCTCCACTCTGATCTTTACTATTTCCTTCCTTCTGCATACATTGGGCTTTTCTTGTTGCTCTCTTTCTAGCTCTTTGATTTGTAGGGTTAGGAAATTTATTACCATTGTTTCCTGTTTTGTTTTTGCAGTAGGTTTGTAGAGCTATGAACTTCCCTCTCGAGACTGCTGTCATTGGGTCCCATAAATTTTGTATTGTTGTGTTGTCATTGTCATTTGTTGCCATGATTTTTTAAAAAATTAAATCTTTATTATTCAGATCATTACATTTATTTCTCTTTTTTCCCCTCTATAGCTCCCCTCCACCCAGCTCCTACGCTTCACTCTACCCTTACCTCCCTCCTGTTGACCTCATCCATAAGTGTATGATTTTTGTCCAGTCTCTCCCTCTACACTCCTCACCCTTTTCCCCTGGAGAATTATCAGTCCACTCCCTTTCTGTGCTCCCGATTCTATTATATTCACCAGTTTATTCTGTTGATCAAACATTTAATTCACTTAATTTTTAGATTCCCTTGTTGATAGATATGTATTTGTTGTTCATAATTTTTTATCTTTTACCTTTTTCTTCATCCTTTTCTAAAAGAGTACCTTTCAGCATTTCATATAATACTGGTTTGGAGTTGATGAACTCCTTTAGCTTTTTCTTATCTCTGAAGTTCTTTATCTACCCTTCAATTCTGAATGATAGCTTTGCTGGATAGATTATTCTTGGTTGTAGGTTCTTGCTATTCATCACGTTGAATATTTCTTGCCACTCCCATCTGGCCTGCATCATTTCTGTTGAGAAATCAGCTGACAGTCGTATGGGTGCTCCCTTGTAGGTAATGAACTCTTTTTCTCTTGCTGCTTTTAATATTCTCTCTGTCTTTTGCTCTTGGTATTTTAGTTATGATGTGTCTTGTTGTAGTCCTCTTTGGATTCCTTTTATATGGGGTTCTGTTTGCTTCCTGGATTTGTAAGTCTATTTCTTTTTCGAGATGTGGGAAGTTTTTGGTCATTATTTCTTTAAATAGGTTTTCAGTATCTTGTTCTCTCTCTTCCTCTGGCACCCTCACAATTCTGATGTTGTTATGCTTGAAGCTGTCCCAGAAGCTCCTTACATTATCTTCACATTTTTGGATTCTTTTCTCTTCTTGCTTTTCCAGTTGAGTGTTTTCTGATTCTTTATATTTCAAATTTTTGACTTGATTCTTGCCTTCCTCTAGTCTGCTGCTAGGTCTCTGAATAATATTTTTTTTCAGTCAGTGTATGTTTAAATTCTAGTTGGACCTTTTCCATCTCTAGTTGTATGTTTTTCATCTCCTCTTGGGACTCGCTAACTTTATCCAAGTTTTCTAGGATATTCTTGAAAAACCTTATAAGTGTGGTTTTGAACTCTATATCCCGTTGTTTGTTTTCCTCCATTTCTTTTGTTTGTGATCCCTTCCCTTCTCTTGGCATTTTCACTGTGATGGGAGAACTTCTGTGTTGGAATCAGCCTTATGATACCATACTTTCAAAACCAAAAATGCCTCTCTGTTTAGCTTGGGATTGGTGGAGTCTCAGGGCTTAACGGACCACCTTGCCTTCCAATCGGCCCCACCCTCCATGGCCCCGGAGTCTCATGTGACTGGGTAATCGCTGGAGTGGTCCCTGTGCGCGTGCACTGTCTTGCACTGCCTCTAGACTGCTGCCCCTCCGGCTCCCCTGAGCTCCGGGACCATATGAGTCTGGGTCCTCAGGGTTTTGCCCAAAACCGGGGTTTAGTGGAGTTAGAAATGGCACAATTGCGAGGGTCTGTCTCCTGCCACTCATGAAAGCCAACGGCACAATCAGCAGTCGGTCCTCTGCGTGCAGTGCCATGCGCACCACCAGACTTCTGATCCTTTGCGACTCCTCTAAATTTCTGTGCACTTCTCCCTTTTCACAGTCCAAACTCTCCCCATATCAGTTTTGGCTGGATCTGGGGTTTAGTGTTGGAGGATAAGGGGTTCATTGCCATTGGGAGTCTCCATTTCCCTCCCGCCAGAGAAAGCCAGCCAGGTACTTAGGCACCTGCTCTCTCCACGCACACATCTCCGTACCTCAGCTTTTTGCAGCTCCTCTGGGTCTCTGTGAGCCCCTCTTTTTCCTTCTAGTTGTAGAATTTCCACTCAGCCAGCTTTCTTGTGGTTTTGGACGATGTTCTTTCTGTCTTTTAGTTGTAGTTTTGAAATTGTTGTGCAAGGCAGTAGTGTTGGTATTTACCTATGCCACCATCTTGGATACTCATGCCATGATGTTTTTTTATTTCTTCCCTGATATTTCTGCTTACCCAGTTGTTGTTTAATAGCATGCTTTTTAGTATCCATGTATTTGATTTATTTATATTGTTTTTATAGTAGTTGATTTCCAGTTTTATGCCACTGTGGTTTGAGAAAATAATTGATTTGATTTCTATCTTCTTGAATTTGAAGAGACTTTTCCTATGACCCAACATATGGTCTATCTTTGAAAATGACCCATGTGCACTGGAGAAGAATGTATAATTATTCTAATTATAATATAATTGTGTGGCATTGGGGTGAAATGTTCTGAAGATGTCAATTAATTCCATCTGGTCTAGTCAGTCATTTAGGATTGCTGTTTCTTTGCTGATGTTTTGTTTAGAGGATTTGTCCAGTGGTGGTGACAGTGGGGTATTAAAGTCTCCTACTATGATTGTATTGCTGTCAATCTCTCCCTTGATATTCTCCAGGAGGTTTTTTTTTTATGTATTTAGGTGCTCCTATATTGGGTGCGTATATGTATACCAGAGTTCTTTCTTCTTTTTGAATTGTTCCCTTTAGTATTATGAAGTGGCCTTCTTTATCTCTTGTTATGTCCTTCACTTTGAGATCTAATTTGTCAGATATAAGTATTGCCACACCAGCTTTTTTTCATTCCCATTTGCCTGAAATACCATCTTTCATCCCTTCAGCCTCAATCTGTGTGCACCTTTTTTCTCTGAGGTGAGTTTCTTGTATACAGCAGATATATGGATCATGTTTTCTTATCCAATCGGTTACCCTATGTCCTTTCATTGGAGCATTTAATCTGTTTACATTTAAAGTTATTATTGATAGTTACTTATCTGTCGACATTTTTAGTGTTTACCCCCGAGTTCCTTCTTTGCTTCCTCTTTCTTTCTTTCTTTCTTTCTTTCTTTCTTTCTTTCTTTCTTTCTTTCTTTCTTTCTTTCTTCCTTCCTTCCTTCCTTCCTTCCTTCCTTCCTTCCTTCCTTCCTTTCTTTCTTTCTTCCTTCCTTCCTTCCTTCCTTCCTTCCTTCCTTCCTTCCTTCCTTCCTTTCTCTCTCTCTCTCTCTCTCTCTCTCTCTCTCTCTCTCTCTCTCTCTCTCTTTTTTACAGCAGACCCTTTAACATTTCTTGCAATACTGGTTTGGTGATAATATATTTCCTTAGTCCATTTTTGTCTGTGAAGCTCCTGATTTCACCTTCAATTTTGATTCAAAGCCTTGCTGGGTACAGTATTCTTGGATTCAGAACCTTCCTTTGCATGACTTAGTATATTTCATTCCATTCCCTTCTGGTCTGATGAGTTTCTGTTGAGAAATAAGTTGCTAGTCTTATGGGGTTCCTTTGTAGGTAACTTTCTGTTTCTCTCTGTCCACTTTTAAGATTCTTACTTTGTCGTTGGTGTTTGCCAATTTAATTATAATGTGCCTTGGTGTCGGTTTTTGGGGTTCATTTTGCTTGGGACTCTGTGAGCTTCTTGGATTGTGTGGGTTTTTCTTTCCTATACTAGGGAAGTTTCCTCTCATTATTTCCTCAAACACATTTTCTATTCCTTGATCAGTTTCCACTCTTTCTGGAACCCCAATTATGCAGATGTTTTTTATTTTGTGTTATCCCAAAGTTCACTTAGGTTCTCCTCTTGCTTTTTAGTTTTTTTTTTTCTAGAAGCTGCTGTAGTTGGGTATTTTTTCCTACCTTGTCTTCCAGCTCACTGATGTGGTCCTCTACTAGTTTACTTTTGATGCTTTCTATTGAGTTCTTTATAGCAGTGATGTCATTTTTCATTTCTTCTTGATTATTTTTCATTTTTTCTTGCTTCTTCTTCCTTTCCTATTGGCTCTTCTTCATTTCCTCTTGGCTCTTCTTCATTTACTTTTAGCTGTTACTCATATTGTCAATTTTTTCTTCCATTCTTTTCATCCACCTTATGACTATTTCTCTGAACTCTTTTTCTGGCAGTCTATTTCTGCTTCTGTTTTGTTTACTTCCTTTTCTGGTGATACCTGCTTTTCTGTCAAATTTGGGCTGTTTCTTTGTCTGCCCATGGTGTTTCTTCTCCAGGTGTCTGGTTATGTAATTCTCTCTCCTATGTTGATTTAAAGGCACAAACTACAACACAATCAGGTACAACACACAAGGCACTGAACAGAGATGTATTCACGATGTTAGTAACCACAAATAAGGTGACCATCAATGAAAGACAATTTAGGGGTAAGTAGAGAAAGAAGAAGAGAAAAAAATGAGGAAAAAAAGAAAAGAAAGAAGTGCCAAAATCAAATTAGGAGAAGGGAGAAAATATAAGAAAATATATAAAAAATAAAAGAAAATTAAAAAACAAAAGAAGAAAAAGAAGAGGATTAAAAGAGAAAGAGAAAAAAAAATCAGAGAGAAAAGAAAGAGAATAAGAGAGAATAACTTCCCAAGTTATAGATGTGAAGAGAAAACTCCAATACAACAGCCACTAATCCTGACAAATGCTGGCAACAAGTACCTGGAGATTAATACAAACTACAAATAACAACTAATATCAAGGGAGGCGACTGAAAAAAGAGGTTAAAAAAAAAAAAGCAAACAAAAAGCAAAATAAAACAAGTAGAATAAGCAAAAACAATCTCACAAAAATGTATAAAAAATCTATATAATCACCATTCAGGCAAAGAACAACAAAAGGACATAGAGAAAAACAATTTTTTGGATAGTGAAGACAGGAAGAGAGAGGTTTGCATGGAGTTGGGGATTTGAAATTAGATATATAAGTAGGGTGAAATTTTAACCAGGTAAAGAGAAAGAATAGGGAGAATCTAAAGTTGGAAAAGGGAAAGTGAAACAAGACAAAAAATGGGGAAAGTTAGGAAGAGAGTGTTGCTATAAAGGTCGAGTTGAGATAGAGTAAAATTATGCTAAAGAAAGATGAAATAGAATGTAGAACTCTAATCCCGAAGTAAAATAAAGAGATAATAAAATGACGCTTGTTTTTTTAAATGTAAAATAGTAGTAGTAATGATACTAGTTGAAAATTAAAATGTAATAATTAAAAAGGTAAAATCAATTGGGGAGAAAAGAAAGAGATAGTTTTTTAATTAAAATATGCAAAAAATAAAAAATAAAAATAAATAAAAATAAAGAAATAGAATGGGCAGTAGTGGGGGTCATTCACTTCTGCTATTGTTCTGTTTGGCACTCCTGTTTCCCAGTTTGGAGGATGTTCAGTTCCTTGTGTTCCACTGCTGAGGTGTGTCTTAATCTCTTTATTCTTTTTTGATTATATGAGAGCCAATTTTTGAGTCATCCACTGGGTGGCAGTGTTTCGGAACTGACCTATGAGACTAAGCACAGGACCTCTCTAGGCTCTACTTAGATCCTGCTACTCTGTGGTTCTCAATACCAGTTTGTGAGGATGGGTTGCTCCAGAGCTGATTCTCTCATGGTTATTCTGCGCTCTGATCCCCAGGTTCCAGAAAAGCAACCTTCTCCTGCAGTCTTTCAGGATGTCTCCAATTGCATGATCCTATGTATTGGGTTTAGCAATCAGAAGCCAGGGTCTGAAAAGGAGAGTGCTGTCTGTGCTCTCTCCCTTCCCTGCTCCTGTTCGAGCAGCCGGGACACTGTAATAACTCCTAGGCTGTCCTTCTGCCTCAGATAAAAATGTTTTGTTTTCTAGAGCCCCCCTCTGTTATAGCTCTGAGAGCCCCCTTCCACATTTAGGGATCACGCCCTGCCCCACATTCACAGATTTCTCTTAAGAGCACCTTTCCCCCAGTGCAGTTCCTGAGAGTGCTCGACTCTCCTTTCTGTGGGACCAGAGACCTCACCTTATCTCAGGCAAAATCTGACCTTTATGTGTGCCGTGTGGAGCTCCTCTGAGTCCGAGTGTCTGTGATGATTGGAGAGCAGTGTTCTGGGTCCCCCGGTGGGTGCTGCAGTTGTAGCTTTTAGACCGCCGTAGACATCCACTTCCCCCTTCTCCTGGAGGATAACTGTCTCTTAACTTGCCAGCAAACACTCCCAATGCAACTCTCAGCTGCTCTCTCTTTGTCTGCCCAGCGACAAGGCTCCAGACATGTCTGTCTATTCTGCCGCCATTTTTCCTTCTCCGTGAATTAGTGTTTTTGATTTCTTTGGGTAAATATCCAGAAGTGGAATTTCTAGGTCATATGGTAGTTCTAATTTTAATTTTTTTGAGGAATCTCCATGCTGTTTTCCATAGTGACTGCACCAGTTTACAATCCCAACAACAGTGCACAAGGGTTTCATTTTTTCTTGGGGAAGTTTAATAGGTAGTATACAAGAAAGGGTTCCCTAATCAAGTAAGTTTGAGAGATGTTGGGTGATACAATGTACTAGTCAGTATATACAGTATATCTCTACTGAAGGACTTCCCAGTGGGCTACTGAGAAGGCAAAATAAGAGATGAAATATGAAAAATTTTCCAAAGAGAGGCAGTAAAATATGGTGTTATGACTGGGGGCCTCTTGCAGGAGACTTTCTGGGTTGAAAACCCAGCTAGGATCTGTCCCTTGTTACTTATGGAACTTTGGAAAAATTTATTTCACCTTTTTGTGCTCCAGTTGTCTTTATCCATCAAATGGGGAAGATAATGGTAATATTTCATAGGGTCGTTGTAATATATACTGACCATATTGTACTGAAAAGATTTCTTGACTCTTAGGAAATGCTCAACAAATACAAACTAATATGGTTAGACCCTGTAACTCCTTTCCTATAAAGCATCTCATAACATTAGGGTCCTAAGGCACACATGCAGTTTCAGAAATGCTGAACTAGGTCCTTTTCTTATAAAGCTATAGGAGGATAGTATAGGGGAAGAAAGCAAGTGAAGAAGGTCAAATCAAGCTTGAGCTGAGGGACTACAACACTGTAGTCCAAATCTCAATTCATATTTTCTTCCCCCATCTCCAGATAGTTTTTCTTTCTAAGGAGATAATCATTTGCCAGCTTCTCAGAGTGGTAATGTTTACCTTTTTGGAGGAAGGAAAATGGACTAAAAGACATAAGTGTTTTGTCATTTATCATTTATCTAATTACTTAAATGGCTTTGATCTCTACATCTGAAAAATGGATCTACTTCCACTGAATTGAACCTTGGAATTTTGCTAGGACAAAGAAATGACACCAAAATATTCAAGATTAATGCAAGCCCACAATCAAATTGAATAACATTCTCACATTCCAGTTTCATCCGAAAATTGCAAATGGCAAGAAATTAAGCAAATACCCTGAGTGGGTAGTTTTTTGTTGTTTTTTTTTTGTGTGTGTATATGGGCTGAATGTTCCATACTTCCAACTACCTTTAAGTTTTAGTTTTATTATCATATAAAGCAGTTCTCAAATTGTCACATGTATCATTTGTAGGGCTTGTTTTTTAAAAATATATATTTTATTGATTTTTTACAGGGAGGAAGGGAGTGGGATAGAGTCAGGAACATTGATGAGAGAGAAACATTGATCAGCCGCCTCCTGCACATCCCCTACTGGGGATGTTCCCGCAACCAAAGTACATGCCCCTGACTGGAATCAAACCTGGAACCCTTCAGTCTGCAGGCCTGTGTGGCTTGTTAAACTACAGAGGGCTGGGGACCAACCCCAGAGTTTTGTTTCAGTAGGTCTGTTGGCAGCAGGTATAGGGAGAGAAAGCTCAGAATTTTGTTCCCAGGTAATGCTACCACTGCTGATTCAATGACCACATTTTAAGAACTGCTGATAAGGAGGTTAAGGGAATGGGCACTGGAATTGGACAGATCTGGGTTTAAATTCTAGTCCCACCACTTAAAAGATGGGAATCTTGGTTAAATCACTTACTCCCAGTTGTTCAGCTTACCAACCTACCACATGGAGTTGTTGTGAGGATTAATGACTTAATATATACTTAAGGCCTTATAATAGTACCTACTGTAATGTGCTAGTTAAGTATTGTAATTATTGTTATTAAGAGGCTAGGCCCCTGAGTTGAGACAGGATTCCTAGGAGTAGGAAAACACACAAAGTGATATGGCCAAGCCATGCCATTCATTCTCTTTTAATTTGCCATTTGGAGGGGACATTAATAGAATTTGAAACCTAGATTTTCTAGAGATGGAATGCTTTGAGGGTTGATATTTACTCCCCTATTGTCTGGTTGGCTGGTCTATATTACTCCCCACCATTTCTACTGCACAGTATGCATAAGGTGCTTAAGTTCCCTTCTTAGCAAAGCAGTAATGGTATGGTACTGGTATGGTACAAATTTAACCCCAGGTCTCTTTGGTAATCTCATGGCAATATTTTCATTGCAGAGAGCATTTATGAACTACTCACTTATGTTCCAACCTCATGGTTTGATGTCTCTTTTAGAGTCCCAGCTAATTGTCCTATAAAAAGTCACATTTTCTAGCTCTGATGCCTTTGGCAAGTTGCCCACAGAAGAGAGAAATTTTTTACTTTATAATCCATTCACTCTGCTCTTACGTGTGCCTCCCTTGTCCTTAGGTTTCCTATGTACCTTTAGTTCTGATTATAATTAGGAAGGCTTGTTAGCATTATTAGGATGCAGCTATATGTCCTGGTTGGGGGAAGGTGGATACATCTGGGCATAAGGTAACCCACTCTCATTTTCTTTGGATGACAGCCCAGTGTTATTGTTTTTTTTTTAAAAATATTTTTCTCTTTATTTTATTTTTTTCCATCACAGTTTCTCTCCCCTATACCTTCTTCCGCTTTGCCCCCACCATTTCCCTCCTGCAATCACCACACTATTGTCTGTGTGTTTTTAAAGATCAACTCCTTCACTTCTTTGTGGTGGCTGATTCGGGTACTCTGAAGGAGAAGGTTAATAATGCCCAGTGGTTCATTAGCTTTAGCCAAGTCTTTCTTGATTTACTAAAATGGAGTGCAGTTATCATCCATAGCGGCTTTCTCCCTCTGCTCATTAGTTAATGTCAGGGCTTTAATAGAACAGAGCAGAAACTAGGGGGATGTTTATGTGTCCCTATTTGCATTTTCCCTTGTCACTCACCAGCTGAGAGTAATTTGTTTCTTTCTAGAAAGGGCAATATGCTATAAATGGGAAAATCTTTATTCTGGAACTAGTATCATCTCTAACTTGTTCTATGACCTATGTATTAACTAGATTTTCTGGGCCCTTGTGTTTTTTCCAGTAAAATAGGATGATCTTGATCGTCCCATCTCACAGGGTTGATGAATATCTAATAAGATAATATAACTGGTCATGCTTTGGAAACTGATTAGTGCTTTATAGATATAAGAGATAATTATTATATACAATAAATTTGGATTAGAAATCTGCTTTTGTTCTCATACCAGCCCAGCTCCATTTAATGAAATAAATAACACTCCTTATAACTTTAAAATCTAAATGAAACTGTATATTTCACAAAATAAAAATTAAATTGTAGTTCAATATTTTCCAAAGGGTGAAAAATGCACAGGGGAATTTATCTATTTGGTGCTGCAAATGGATCACTTTCAGAAATGAAAAAAAAAATTTTTAGAATTTACCAGTAGATGTCAGTGTTTGACAGGCACAGAGATATTTGGCTTCTTTTCAGCTCTTGAGTTTTTCTGCAAAGGAGAGGGAATTTGTGTAACTGAAGCAAAGATTTTGCTTTCTCACTTTTTGCCCCATCTTGTAGAAAACAGCCTGATGCTCTCGGTAAGTTGCTGTTATCTTCACTTCCAGTGATTCCCTTTATAGATCTACAGTCTGCTGAAAAGTTTAAAACATGAAATTAAACATGTGCTTAGTTCCCTGAAGGCCACATACTTCCTTTTCTTCACAAAGGTGCTTTTTTTCCCAGACCAGCCTTCCTGTCCTATCCTTTGTGTAATATTAATCAAATATAACAAGGAAATACTGCTCTTTGGGGGGTCCACATTCCAAAGCTCTCAAAAGATCTTTAGTTTTTGCTACAGTGACACTTGCTCTGATTTCAGATCATTTTCTAAAAATGGCAGCTACTTGGTATGTCATTTTTAAAAAGAAAATGTGGCCACATTGTAGCTGTGATAAATAGCCTCTTTCAGTCCTCTTTCATTTTACACTTTTACCAGAAGGCTTGAAAAGAGGCGATGTAATTAGGTTCCAGTTGCCTCTGTTGAACTCAAAGATGCTCACCTGCTATAAATCCAGAGATGAACTCCTGTTATGTTGGTTTCTTATCACATCCTGGATTAGGAAGGAAATGTGCAGTGAATTCAGACTGAAGCTAGTGATAAAATCAGCTTAGCTCTTTGAAAAGGCCATCTGCTGTGGGGTTTTTGTAATTGTGTTGTGAGGGGCTACTCCTCTTGAGCAATTTTCCGGGGACTGGGTAGTCAGTTTTTTTGTGCTTCTCTCACCCCTTATAGGCAGCCAGCTCAGATGCATCTAGAAAGCATTTTGCAGAGTAATTTGGAATTGCAGCATCTACTCCCTTTTGCTTTGCAGTTGACCAAAAGGAATAAAATGGTTTAGTGACACAAAGTCAAAGGTGGCTTTAGACTTTAGCCACACTAATGTGTGGGGATGGTTTGGATGTGATAGCACCTACCAGTGCAGAACAGTGCCCTGCTGCAGCATCCTTTGTGGCTGCTGGCCAGGAGCTAATCTTGTTCTCGGGAATGAGTCATCAGACATAAGCAGCTTGCTCTTGGAGGCAGGCTTGCTTCTAGTTTCAAGGTCTTCTTGGTGCATATCTGTTCCCACTTCACTGTGGCTCAGCCTCCATGGCTCCTCAGCAGTATTTGTAGACTTAGGGGAAGAAAGGCCCTTCACCCCTTTGCAGACTAATTTCCCATCATCTTGCCATTTATCAACTTGTTCCTCAGACCTTAAGCCTTCCCAACTCCTGAAGGATCTTTTTTCCATACACATCAGCTTCCAATCTGGCAGCTTCGATTTCTTTTTCTCCTCACCGCCTTCCTACAAATGAGGGAGTTAAGGACAATAGTTTTGGAGTGAAACACTCAGCAACTTGCTATCTGTCTGACACGAGGCAAGTTCTTTTTATTTCTCTGAGGCTCAGTTTCTGAGCCTTTCTGTGCTTTGTAAGGATTAAATGAGGTAATGATGTAAAGCAACTAGCACTTTGTACAAGTTAGGGAATCCTTAGCTATTGCTGCTAATTTTATTATGATTATTCTAATTGTCTGCCTGCTTTCCTTTTTCTCTTCTCCCTTCAACTGTTGAATATTTCTAGTGACTGGGTTATCCTTACATTTACTCACTATTCACTCCCTTTTGTTTTGGCAATTATAATATATATCTGCATTACAGAATGCCTTTTATTTCCACTTACTATTGGCAAGTATATTTTAAATTACAAAGCTTTTTAAAATTCTCTGCTTCTTGCTTATAGTATTCTGCCCATATCTAATAGGTGCAAAGATCATCTCAAATTACCCTGAAGAAAATAATTAGAATTTAAAAAATTACCTTTAGTTCCTAGAATTACCTATATTCCAGAGTCAGTTTGATTTTCCTGTTTGCTCAATTATCCTCCCATCTCTGATTATTGAAATTTTAATCCCAACTCAAATTCCATGTCCTCCATAATGTCATCCTTAAGCCCCCAAATTAAAAGCAAATATTTCTTCCCTCCTTCACTTCTGTAACCCTTGGTTTATCTATAGTACTGCATTTTGTATAACTAAGTGTTGGTTTTTGTGGCTCAATTTAACTTTTTTGGAGAGGCATATAAATTTCTAGGGGTCAAGAACTGTGCTAGAAATACTAACCTCCCTGTAGGTGTTTAGTATGGGGGTCCCTGCCTTTATGGGGACAGGGAAGAACTTTGATGGGCACTACTGTGGTGTGAGAATAATATAAACTTAGTGAAGTTTGTGCTGATAGATAGGATTGCAGTATTTGGTGGAGGAGGTGGTAGCTTTTTTTTTTTTTTTCTCTATAAATCTTTGCAAATGGCTGTATCCTCCTGGACTGGGATGAATGAAGTGGAGAATTTCCTGGAATCAGAGCATGGTCAAAATGAATTGTTGTGATTCTGTAAGGACAATGGTTGTGGGCCCTGTGAGAACGGCATTGCTTGGAGGCCTTGTTCCCTGTAGCAAATGATCAATAGCTTCAAAGTACATGTGTGTTAGCAGGGGCCTGGCTCAGTCAGTTCTCAGCAGTGGGTTTGGACTGTATGAAAGTTTCTTCAGAAGGGATTAACATATATCTGAATGTTTTAATGCAAACTGCCTAGCAGGGAAATTCTTCTCAAAAAAACACTGTAGTATAAGTGAGAAGATCGCCTTTCTTTCTGTCGAGGCCTGTCAATCACACACATACAACACAAAGCAAGGCCAAAGCCAAGGCCAATGCCTGACTGATTCAACTGGTAAGAATACAATGGGCTGCTTTTAGATTTAAACAGTTTAATACTTACAAAGACAGTGAAAAGAATAAGCTGAAAGCTCCCTGTGATCCTTGTCCTACACACTAAAAAGGATGACATAGAAACAAAAGGGGCCCCATTGCTGCCATGTGAATTGGGGGACACACTATTGCTGAGAAGCCCAATCTAGGCTGCCACTAAGTAGTTTTTTTTTTTTTATTTTTTTTTTAATTAAATCTTTATTATTCAGATTATTACATTTGTTTCTCTTTTTTTCCCCTCCATAGTACCCCTCCACCCAGCTCCCACTCTCCCTCTGCCCTTAGCTCCCTCCCATTGATCTCATCCATAGGTGTATGATTTTTGTCCAGTCTCTCCCTGTATACCCTTCACCCCTTTCCCCCTAAGAATTAACAGTCC
>PVJN01024450.1:0-20203 GCA_004026805.1 Lasiurus borealis | reverse complement strand
ATATAGAGTTCAAAACCATGCTCATAAGGTTTTTCAAGAATATCCTAGAAAAATTGGATAAAGTTAGTGAGACCCAGGAGAAGATGGAAAGATCCAACTAGAGATGAAAAAGGACCAACTAGAGATGGAAAGATCCAACTAGAGATGAAAAAGGACCAACTAGATATTAAACATACACTGACTGAAATAAAAAATATTATACAGAGTCGTAACAGCAGACTAGAGAAAAGCAAGAATCAAGTCAAAAATGTGAAATATAAAGAAGCAGAAAACTCTCAACTGGAAAAGCAAGAAGAGAAAAGAATCCAAAAATGTGAAGATAACGCAAGGAGCCTCTGGGACAGCTGTACCAACATCAGAATTGTGGGGCTGCCAGAAGAAGAGAAAGAGCAAGATACTGAAAACTTACTTAAAGAAATAATGACTGAAAACTTCCTACATCTGGTAAAAGAAATAGACTTACAAGTCCAGGAAGCACACAGAACCCCATATAAAAGGAATCCAAAGAGGACTACACCAAGACACGTCAGAATTAAAATACCAAGAGCAAAAGACAAAGAGAGAATATTAAAAGCAGCAAGAGAAAAACAGTTAATTACCTACAAGGGAGCATCCATCCGACTGTCAGCTGATTTCTCAACAGAAAGGATGCAGGCCAGATGGCAGTGGCAAGAAATATTCAACATGATGAATAGCAAGAACCTACAACCAAGAATAATCTATCCAGCAAAGCTACTACTCAGAATTGAAGGGCAGATAAAGAGCTTCACAGATAAGAAAAAGCTAAAGGAGTTCATCAACTCCAAATCAGCATTATATGAAATGCTGAAAGCTACTCTTTTAGAAGAGGAAGAAGAAAAAGGTAAAAGACAAAAAATTATGAACAACAAATACATATCTATCAACAAGTGAATCTAAAAATTAAGTGAATTAAAAATTTGATCAACAGAATAAACTGGTGAATATAATAGAATCAGGAGCACAGAAAGGGAGTGGACTGTTAATTTCAGGGGGAAAGGGGTGAGGGGTGTACAAGGAGAGACTGGACAAAAATCATACACCTATGGATGAGGTCAATGGGAGGGAGGTAAGGGTAGAGGGGAGGGTGGGTGCTGGGTGGAGGGGAGCTATGGAGGGGAAAAAAAGAGAAACAAATGTAATAATCTGAATAATAAAGATTTAATTAAAAAAATGCTATCTGTCTGGATAAAATTCTGAGCCAGATGGGAGAAACCAAGATGGCAGTATAGGTGAACACCTAACCTGCTAACTTGCACAACAATTTCAAAACTACAACTAAAAGACAGAACGGACATCATCCAGAACCACAGGAAAACTGGATGAGTGGAAATTCTATGATTAGAAGGAAAGAGAGGGGCACACAGAGACTCAGAAGAGCGGCAAAAAGCTGAGATACAGAGCTATACACGCGGAGAGGATGGGCAGCTGAGTGCCTGGCTGGCTTTCTCTAGTAGGAGGCAGACAAAAACTCCTGACTGCACTGAACCCCACTTCTGACTGCACTGAATCCCAGTTTCGGGCGAGACCCTGGGAACCCAGACTCATATGGGGGGAGTCTGGACTGTCAGGAAAAGAGAGGAGTGCATGGAAACTCAGGGGAGTTGTGAAAGGCAGAGGTCTGGAGGTGTGAGCACAAGTGTGCGCAGAGAGTACTGCCGGATTACTGAGGGACACAGACCTGGGGGCCGCATAGGGTAGGGCTAACGAAAAGCCAAGGCTGTCTGCTCAGCCCTGAGACTCCGCCCCATCCAAGCCGAGCACAAAGGCTTTTGCAATTTTGCAAGTCTAGTCTCATAAGGCTGTCTCCAGCACAGAAGTTCTCACAGCATAGACACAGCTGATCCTCACAGCCATTTGGCCTGGAGGGTCAATTCCCCTCAGTGAAACAAACAACAATCAAGACTTAACTACAACAAGTCTGTACACACAGTCCACAAAGGAATGCACCAAGAGAGTCCACCTCAGGTAACTGGGGAGGCTGAACCACGGGGCCATATAGGACACCTAGCACACAAAACTACTCTACCAACTCAGGGAAGCAGCAAAAATATGAAGACAAAAAAACAGATCACAAATGAAAGAAATGGAGGAAAACAAATGACTGGATATAGAGTTCAAAACCACAGTTATAAGGTGTTTCAAGAATTTCCTAGAAAAGATGAATAAATTTAGTGAGAATGAAGAGATGAAAAAGGACCAACTAGAAATTAAACATACACTGACTGAAATAAAAAATATTATACAGAGACCTAACGGCAGACTAAAGGAATGCAAGAATCAAGTCAAAGATTTGAAATACAAAGAAGCAGAAAACACTCAACTGGAAAAGCAAAAAGAAAAAGAATCCAAAAATGTAAAGATAGTGTAAGCAGCCTCTGGGACAACTTCAAGCGTATCAACATTAGAATTATGGGGGTGCCAGAAGAAGAGAGAGAGCAAGATACTGAAAACCTATTTGAAGAAATAATGACTGAAAACTTCCTTCACCTGGTGAAAGAAATAGACTTACAAGTCCAGGAAGTGCACAGAACCCCACAAAAAGGAATCCAAAGAGGACCACACCAAGACACATCATAATTAAAATGCCAAGATCAAAAGACAAAGAGATAATATTAAAAGCTGCAAGAGAAAAACAGTTAGTTACTTACAAGGGAGCACCCATACAATTGTCAGCTGATTTCACAACAGAAACTATAGCAGGCTAGTGGGAGTGGCAAGAAATATTTAAAGTGATGAATAGCAAGAACCTACGACTAAGATTACTCTACCCAGCAAAGCTATCATTCAGATGAAATTAATATTATTTACCCAATGATCAGAAGCATAAATAATACTAACTTCCATTGGGATTACTGCTTTATGGTGGTAAAGATTCAAATAATTGAGCAAATTTGAATCTATAGAATCAACACACTCAGGACAATCTTAAGAAAGGTCCCAAGATTACATCGTATTATGGAAATTATCCAACATATATTACCTTTCTTCCACATCTTGCCTGACTCATATGTCCACCCTCCAGTTCAGAAAGATGTCCTGAAACCAAGATGGCGCCATAGGTGAATACCTAAGCTGCTGCCTTGTACAACAATTTCAAAATTACAACTAAAAGACAGAACGGACACCATCCAGAACCACAGGAAAGCTGGTTGAGTGAAAATTCTACAACTAAAAGTAAAGAGAGGGACTCACGAAGACTCAGAAGAGCTGTAAAAAACTGAGGTATGGAGACACACTTGTGAAGAGGACGGGCGAAGTAGGGTTTGGCTGGCTGCCTCTAGCAAGAGGGAGACAGAAAATCCCAACTGCAATGAACTCCAGCTCCAGGCGAGACTCATACAGGGGAGTCTGGACTGTTGGGAAAAGGAAGGAGTGCATAGAAACTTAGGGGAGCCACAAAAGACATAGATCTGGGGGTGTGTGAAAGTACACCAGAAAGTGCGCACACAGAGTACTGACTGCTGATTGTGCTCGCTGCCTCTAGCGCAGCAGTTCTCAACCTGTGGGTCGCGACCCCTTTGGGGGGTCCATCGACCCCATCATAGGGGTTGCCTAAGACCATCAGAAAATACAGATATTTACATTGCTATTCACAACAGTAGCAAAATTACTGTTAGGAAGTAGCAACGAAAATAATTTTATGGTTGGGGGTCACCACAACATGAGGAACTGTATTAAAGGGTCCCGGCATTAGGAAGGCTGAGATCCACTGCTCTAGCGGGAGGAAAACAGAACCTCACAATAGCACTGAAATCCAGGTCCAATTGCACTGAACCCCAGTTTCAGGCAAGACCCTGAGGACTCAGACTCATACAGGTCTCTAGAGCGCACAGAAACTCAGGGGAATGGAAAAGGGAGTGGTCTAGAGGCAAGCGCGCATGCGCAGACACAGCTGATCCTCACAACCAATTGGCTTGGAGGTCAATTCTCCCATGTAATATCAACAACAATCAAGAATTAACTATAAGACTGTACACACAGTTTACAAAGGTGTGCACCAAGAGTGTCAATCTCAGATAACTGGGGAGGCAGAGCTACTGAGCCACATAGGACATTTAGCACACAAAGCTACTCTATCAACTCAGGGAAGGAGCGAATAACGCAGAGACTAAAGAACACATCACAAATGAAAGAAATGGAGGAAAACAAACAACTGGATATAGAATTCAAAACCACGGTTATAAGGTATTTCAAGAATTTCCTAGAAAAAATGGATACATTTAGCGAGACCCAAGAGAATATGAAAAAGGACCAACTAGAAATTAAACATACACTGACTGACATAAAAATATTATACAGAAATCTAACAGCAGATTAGAGAAACGCAAGAATCAAGTCAAAGATTTGAACTACAAAGAAGCAGAAAACACTCAACTGGAAAAGCAAAAAAGAAAGAATCCAAAAATGTGAAGATAGTGTAAACAGCCTCTGGGACAACTTCAAGCATACCAACATCAGAATTATAGGGGTGCCAGAAGAAGAGAGAGAGAAAGATACTGAAAACCTATTTGAAGAAATAATGACTGAAAACTTCCCCCACCTGGTGAAAGAAATAGACTTACAAGTCCAGGAAGCACACAGAACCCCACACCAAAGGAATGCAAAGAGGACCATACCAAGACACATCATAATTAAAATGCCAAGAGCAAAAGACAAAGAGATGATATTAAAAGCAGCAAGAGAAAAACAGTTAATTATCTACAAGGGAGCACCCATACAATTATCAGCTGATTTCTCAACAGAAACGATGCAGGCCAGATGGGAGTGGCAAGAAATATGCAAAGTGATGAATAACAAGAACCTACAACCAAGAATATTCTACCCAGCAAAGCTATCATTCAGAATTAAAGGGCAGATAAAGAGCTTTACAGATAAGAAAAAACTAAAGGAGTTCATCTACACTAAAGCAGTATTATATGAAATGCTAAAAGGTACTCTTTAAGAAGAAGAAGAAGAAGAAAACAGTAAAGGTAAAAATTATGAACAACAAATACATATCTATCAATAAGTGAATCTAAAAATCAAGTGAATTAAAAGTCTGATGAACAGAATAAACTGGTGAATATAATAGAATCAGGAGCATAGAAAGGGAGTGGACTGAAATTCTCAGGGGGAAAAGGGTGAGGAGGGTGCAGGGAGAGACTGGACAAAAATCATACACCTATGGATGAGGACGATGGGGAGGAGGTAAGGGCAGAGGGTGGGGTGGCAGCCAGGTGGAGGGAAGAAATGGGGGGGAAAGAGGAACAATTGTAATAATCTGAACAATAAAGATTTATTTAAAAAAAAAGAAAGAAAGAAAAGATGTCTGAAATGAGGTTTTTTAAAACTAGGAATTCCTGTAAAAAAATAAATGCAAAAGCATCATTCTATATTTTTATATATTTGCCTGTAACTCTTCACAAACAATCCTAGCCAGTTTGGCTCAGTGGATAGAGCATCAGTCTATGGACTGAAGGGTCCGAGGTTTGATGCTAACCAAGGGCACATGCCTGGGTTGCAAGCTCCATCCCCAGTAGGGGGCGTGGAGGAGGCAGCTGATCAATGATTTCTCTCTATCTCTCTCTATCCCTTTCCCTTCCTCTCTAAAATAAAAATAATTTTAAATAAAAAAATAAATAAAAAAATAAGCTTTCCACAAACAATGCTGTCAAGAATCAACTTCACCATCATTGCCTATGCTTTCAAACACACCTTTTACCGGATTAACTTACCAGAATCAGTATTTACCAAAACACCGAGAGGGTCTGCTTTTGCCTGGGGTGGATCTTCAGGCTTTGAATCAACCAAGCAAATGCCTGATCTGATGGCTGCTCTCTGTTTGGCAGAGTCATTTTCCCACTTGTGATGTTTGCCAGAACTTCTGATCTTTGCCATTTGTGAATGTCTGGACATCCCCTTCATCTTACTGGGGAAAAAATGAATAAAAATTAAAAAAAAAAAAAAATATATATATATATGCTATTTTTAATATAAAAGACACTGACCTTTCAAAAATATTTGAAAAAGTTTACTGAATGTAAAAGAAATCTATCAATCACTCCTTATAGCCTAGTTCAGTGGTTGACAAACTCATTAGTCAACAGAGCCAAATATCAACAGTACAATGATTGAAATTTCTTTTGAAAGTCGAAAACCCACTTCTGCGTATGGGCCATGAAGTTTCAATTGCACTGTATGTGCGCACTGCACGTGGTATTCTGTGGAAGAGCCACACTCAAGGGGCCAAAGAGCCGCATGTGGCTTGAGAGCTGCAGTTTGCCGACCACTGGCCTAGTTCATTAAAGAGACCAGAATAAAATGAATTCAATGGTTTCCAAAGACAGAGAACTCTATGGAAGATCTTTAAAAGAATAACACACCACAATATATCATATTTTATCACTTCCAAGATGCGCATTGCTTCCCGTATTTTAATATGTCTGAAATTGGGCTATGTTGTATAATCAACAACAGATGAATTTAACCAGCAGCTTTCTTTCATTCCTATTGTACATAAAAAAGTGTTTCTTATACTTATAAACTGTGTTAACTTTTGTCTAGTTGGCATGGCTTAGTGGTTGAGCTTTGACTCACGAACGAAGAAATCATGGTTCAATTTCTGGTCAGAGCACATGCCTTGAGTGTGGAGCATATAGGAGGCCACCAACTAATGATTCTTTCTCATCATTGATGTTTCTATCTCTCACCCCCTCTCTCTTCCTCTCTGAAATCAATTTTTAAAAAGTGTGCTAACTTTTATCTACTTGCTTTTAAGGAGTCTTAACGTTTCTGAAGCATTTACAAATATATTGCCTTAATTTTCATGACAGCTATTTGAAATTGACTAGACAAGTACTATTTACTTTACTGGAGAATAAACTTATAGACTGTGCACAGTTTCACAGCTACCTCAAATTAAGTGTCTTGTCAACCACTACAATTACTCCTCTTAGAAGGAAAACAAATACGTACTTTGTGAGCATATTCTAATGTAAACTATATGTAGAGAAAAATGGCCATTTTATTATTATTTTTTTATTGATTTTTTAGAGAGGAAGAGAAAGGGAGAGAAACATAAATGTGAGACCAAAGCATCGATTAGCTGCCTCCTGCATGCCCCCTATGGGGGATCAGCCTGAAACCTGAACATGTGCCTTAATTGAGAATCAAACTGGTAACCTTTTGGTGAACAAATGAAGCCAAATCAACTGAGCCAAATTGGCCAGAGCAAAAACAAAGGCCATTAAAAAAAAATAATAATAAAAATAAAAAGATTTATGCCCTGGCTGGTGTAGCTCACTAGATAGAGCAGCCACCTGGGTACCAAAGGGTCTCGGGTTTGATTCCCGTCAGGGCAAGTGGGGGAGGCAACCAATCTATCTCTCTCTCCCCACCCTCCTACCCAATCAATTGAGAAAAATATCCTCCAGTGAGGATTAACAAAAAAACAAACAGGTCTATCCCCAGTAGATTGTAATATAAGGTATCCTTTGGTGGGGCTGAGTTTTCACAAAGATACATATACTTATCTTAATTTATCATCAGGCAAAATTCATTTCTCCATTAATAACAGAGATTGCAGTTAGGAGTATAAAAATTAGAAATCTGGGTTCAAATCCTAATTTTGCCATTTTCTGATTGTGTCTTGGGCAATATTAATACCCCTGAGTCCGTTTACTCTCTCATCTGTATGTAGAATGGGAATCAAGAGATGTAGAGATAATTACCTGGAAGTGCTTCTAGAAAAGTTAACATACTGGGCTCTTAATAAATGGCAGTTATTACTGAAAAGAATTAAAGGAGAATTAGTAGATAGGGTTAGGGGTAGAAGAAGGAGATAGCTGAAACAAACAAAAAAATGTGTTTTGCAGAACACAGGATGGCAGAAAAACAGGGTATTTTGAAACAAGGATGTTTTTCTTGCAAGTGCAAAACCAATCATCAGAGAACAGCACAGATTGACAAAGAGCAGGCCTTTAGCAGATATAAAGGAAGACCAGAAAGCTTCAGGGGCAACCAATTTGAATCCTGTCTGAGTAGGGAGCCTGTATTTGTTTGCATTAAACTCCTGCCTTGTTTGAACCCCTCTGGTCCCGGCTTCAGCTTCATTTTTTGATTCCGTGAGACACAACCCTGCTCGCCTGTTCCGGTATTCATTTAATATCTCTGCAATGCATAAGTTCTTAATCCTTTTAGATTCACCATAATCTTTACAAAGTCTCATTCCAAGAAATCATATATATGCTTCAAATTTTGCAGAGAACCATAAATCAATTTCCATCTAGAAATGCTGTGCTAATACCTCAACAAAGTTATCAAAGCTAAAACAAATAATGTTGCTGCCTCTAGTCCACCCTAGAGAGGCCACTTTGCGCAAGCTCCCACTCACAGGTGCCTTCCCTGTATCCACTCAAGGATGCTGCCTATACCTGACCACAGCTCACTTCTGAATGTTCATCTTTAAGGTAATCACTAAGTAATGAGTTAGGATGAGCCTTTAACTGATGAGATTAGTAAGACTTAATTGAAAAATAATTACTTAGTATTTGCATCCCACCCCATCTTTGAGGGATTAGTTCTATTACACCATTGTTCGATACCCATTTAAAAGGAGTTTATTTAATCAACATTTAATGAAAATTAAAACACGGACGCACTTGAAGTGGAGAGATTAGGAATAATTGTAACTAAAAAGCTAATTGAGAGGAAAAGATAATATTAACAATTATTCAACTAATCCAAAAGAAGGCAAGAAAGGAAACAAAAAAAATTGGAAAAAATGTAAAACAAATAGGACCATGAAACCTCAACATATTAGTAAATACATTAAATGTAAATAAACTAAACCCTAGCTATAAAAGAAACATTTTCAGCCTGGATTTTTTTTTAAAGTCCAAATTATATAGTCAATAAATACCTTTTAAATACGCAAACACAAACGTTTAAAAGGAAAAGGTTAAAACACACTCTCCTTGCCCTAGATGGTGTGCTCAGTGGTTAGAGCATCAGCCTGTGCACCACAGGATTTGCCCTAGGTGGGAATTCTGTAGGAGGCAATCAACTGATGTGTCTCATACACCTTTCCTTCACTCCTCCCCCTCCCAACCACCTCCTCTCTCTCTCTTCCACTCTCTCTAAAAAAAAAAAAAAAAAAAATCAATGGAAAAAATATCCTCGGGTGAATAACAAAAATAAAACGCGCACACGCGCGCGCACACACACACACACACACCTTTTTCCATTGCATCATTCAGTACCTTTATCATAGTCAGGTGATTGTTTATACATAGATCTGAGATTGTGGTTATTAGCTAACACTACACTATCTTTATCACTTTAACTTTCCTAGCTATTCTAAAACGTGTGCATTTTCACATAAATTTTAACGTTTATCAGTTCTGCCCTTCTTCACCATCCTACCAACTATACACTTCCAAAAAAAAAAAAATCTAACTTGCTAGGATTTTGATTAGGAGCAATTTGAGGAGAACTGATATAATCATATTGAGTCCTCCAGTCCATGAACATTATATTTAGGGCTTTAATTTTTTGAGCAATGTTTTATAGTTTTCATTATAGAAGTTTGCAAATTTCTTGTCAAATGTAGTGTTAGGTATATATTTTGATGCTACTGTAAATAGTATCTTTTAAAATTTCATTTTCTAAATTCTATTGCTAATATACAGAATATATTATTTTTACTAATATACTGATTTTTTAAAATACTTATATGCTTTTGGCACCCTTGCTAAAGTCACTTATTAACTCTAATTGCAGATTTGTTTGGAATTTTTTTACATATAACAATCATCTCAACTCTAAAAATTGAGTTTTACTTCTTTCTTTTCAAATTTTATATGTACTACTTTTTCCTGCTTTATTACATTGCCTAGGCTCTCCAATCTAAAGCTGAATAAAAGGGATAGTAGCAGATGGATATCCTTGTCTTGTTCCCAACCTCAGGGAGAAAATGATTAGTATTTCACTAATAAGTATGATTTGGCTGTAGGTTGTTTGTAGCCATCCTTTATTAGACTAAGGAAATTACCTCTTATTCTTGTTTCTTTTTCAGAAATAGAGGTTAAACTATATAAATTCTTTCCTTCTTTTATTAAGATAATCCCATTATTTTACTCCTCATTCTGATAATGTAGTGAAGAACATTTAATTTTCAAACACCAAATTTAATCTTGTTCCTGGAATAAATTCCATTTGGCAATGATGTACATCCTTTTCTCATAATGCCAGATTGATTTGCTAACATTTTTGTTGTTGTTGTCGTTAATCCTATCCCAAGGGTATTTTTCTCCATTGACTTTTTAGAGAGAATGGAAGGGAGGGGGAGAGACAGAGAGAGAGAGAGAGAAACACAGATGTGAGAGAGAGACACATTCATTGGTTGCCTCATGCACATGCCACAACCAGGGACCGGGATCAAGCCAGCAACCAAGGTAAAGTGCATGCCCTTGACTGAAATGGAACCCAAGACCCTTCAGTCCACAGACCGATGCTCTAACCACTGAAGAAAACCAGCTAGTAGGACTGTTAACATTTTTAAAAGGATTTTCATGCCTCCACTTAAAAGATACTTGCTTGTGACTTCCCTTTATTGTAATACTAGGTTTGGATATCAAGATTATACTGACCTCTTTAAACAAGCGGCAAAGTGTTCCTTTTATTTTCTAGTTGCTGGGAGATTTTTCTAAGAATGATATTTTTCCTATAAATGTTTTACAGAATTAAAACAGTAAAATTAATGGTAACCACTCCAAGGGTGGGCAATCTTTTTTCTGCCAGGGCTATCTGGATATTTATAACACCATTCATAGGCCATTCAAAATTATCAACTTAAAAATTAGCCTGCTATATTTGGTCAAACATTTAATTAACTCATCCCTAATACCTTGGCTGGGCCAGACCAAATGATTTCACGGGCCTCATCCAGCCCTTGGACAGGATGTCCCTCACCCCGGATTTAGGCATCCCAGTCATCAGCCAGGTTATGCAGTATTTTTCTATGCTTTTACTATGTTTAGACATAAAATACTTAACATTGTGTTAACAACTGGTATTTAGTACAGGTTTGTAGCCAAGGAGCAATAAGCTATAGCATATAGCCTAGGTGTGCAGTAGGAAATACTACACTTCCAATTTTGCATAAATACACTTTAAAATGTTCACACAGTGACAAAATTGCCTAAATGCATTATTAGGTGTATAGTTGTTTGTGTATGTGTGTGCACAAATCTATCAAGTTGTACATATAAGATTTGTATATTTTGCTTATATTAAAAATATATTTCACTAAAAAATAAAATGAAAAAGATTCTGAAAAAGATCTATGAAGGTGAGGGATAATGAAAATAGGGTATTTCATACATTACTGGGAAGAGTAAATTAGAATAGCTTCTATGATAGATATTGGGCAGTTAGTTATATTACAAATACACATCTTTTCACAGCAAATCCACTTCTAGGAATCCATCCTCAGAAATACCTGCACATATGTAAAATGTATTTATAGAGCAATAATGGCAACTTTATATTAGTAAAAGATTAGAAAGAATTTAAATCTGTTAATAGTTACGAAAAAAGACCCTGTGGGATATCTACGCTTCCTACACATCCTTAAAGAATGAGGAGACCAGTTATATATTAATATGGGACAATCTACAAGTGTATTATTTGGCTAAAAACCAAGGTAGCATAGTGTGAAAAAAGAAAAAAAAAGATTACTATTTATGTGCTGTATACATATACATATGGGATATCTGTAAAGGACAAAATGGATTGTCTTTGAGAAGGAGAACTATTTAGCTAGGAGACAAAAACAGAAAAGACTTATTAATTATAAATCTTTCTGAAAACCATACAAATATAAGGCCATTATTATTTTTAAAAAATTTAAGCAAATGAGTACAAAAGCAAATATTTCAGAATTGGGAGTGTAGAGATTTTAAGGTTTTGGTATATTCTTTTTTTTATTTATAAGTGTAATCGTTTAAAATAAGCAGTGAGAATGGATGCAATTTTAAGGAACTTACCCAAACTGTGTTGTTGTCAATACTGCACCTATCTTTTCCTTTTCAAGCTTTAACTTCTTCTTCCTTTCAATATTGGCCAGAGTTGGGTAGTTTCTACAAAATAAAGTTCAACAAATTATAAAAGGACTTTTAGAAAACAACTGTAAGTACACAATCAAGCAATTGCTATATTTATCAATCTGGGTTTAATGACTAACATGATAAATGATAGTTTATATGAACCTTCATAGAAAATTAATATAAACCTTTAATTCCTTCTAGAACCCTTTTAAAGGGAAAAAAGTCAACTATAACAATGCTACTCAAAGTGTAGACCAACAGTGAGTTCACAATTTTTGTTACCAGTCTGTGTAGTAAGCTTTACATTAGAATTTAAATTAAATGTATCACATAATGTGCTCAAACTAGTCCAATTCAACTATTTAGTGTGTATGTGCCTGTAGAAAAAAAAAATAAGTATTACTTATGTAAATACATAGTAGGTACATCCAAAGTTATCATGATGAGAAAGAGACAGTTCTCAAAAAAGATTATTCTACCAGTCAGATAAGAAAAGCATACAAACAGCTTTAACAAAGGAAAAAATATAGTAATTACCCTCAAAGAATATAAAGATTGGAGGGTGGAAGAAAAGATCATATCGAGCTAGAGAAATCCACAAAAAAAAGGACATGAAAGAAATTGGTCTTAAATGGTGTTAATTGACAAATCAGAAAGAAAAGCTTTCAAGTGTCCTAAGTAGAGCAAACAATGCAGACAAACTAAGGCCTCAGAAAGTGTGAGAGAGATCAAGGGAATGACAAGTGGTTCATTCTGTATGAAATATAGTTACAGGCAATCAGACCAGATAAGAGAGGCTGAGGCCAAAATGTGCCTTCAGTGGAAGACTAGAAAGTTTGTATTTAATTCAGTGGAGATGGGGAGCCACTGCAAGTTATGAACAGGGAGAAAAATGCACAAGGCAGTGATTAAGTTCGACAGCAGTGCGCAAGATAAAATGCTCTGACAAAGCTTTCTTTGTTCCTTGGCACAGTTGTGTAGGAGAGTAGATCTTAGAAGTATAAAAAGCAAAGGAGGAAAACACAAACAGATCTCTACCACTCAGTCAAGCTGCTTATTAGAGAACTTTAAGAAACATCAACAAATCTTATTCTGCCCTTGTTTCTCCCTCTTTCTTATTTACTTTTTGTTAAAACCTGCATCACTGACTTAAATAACACAGACAATATGAAGCCTATTGTTTGGCCACACTGGAAGATAGGAATTGAAATTACATTAAATGGTAAAGTAATCAGGAAAAAAGGCAATGAATTTCATTGAGGACAGTGCAAAGCAATCTATTCGGCTAAGAAAAATAAACTCCATAAATAAAAGATGATGAATACACAAGCTATAAATAAACGTAAGAAAAGATCAAGGTCATGAGATAAAAATCTGACAGCAGTCAGTACCAAAAGACTACACTTTTGGAAAGCAAACATAATCTAAGGTTATGTGAAATGGCCTCTGGCACATGTTCAAGTGTGAAATCTTCCTCTTACGATACTCCAAAGTGATTAGAAATTCCCGGTACTGTGTCCAGTTTTGTATTTCTAAACTGAAAAGGAGGGTTGAGGAAAAATAAAACTTGGAAGGGATGCAGAAGAGACTAAAAGATGATTAGCAGGATAAAAAATAAAACCTCTGAAGAAAGATGAAAAGACCTGGAATTATTTGCAGCTTTTAAAAAAGGAAGAGATGTGACAATAAACAATCTCACAAACAGAAGGGTAGCTTTTCTCAATCTGAAGACAGAATATACAAAAGCAGAAACAATGAGAAAAAAGGTAATGACTTTCACAGGCCCCAGTGTCTAGGCATGCAACTCATAGCTATCTATTTAACATCCTTCATATCTCTGAAATTCACTTATTCATACTACTTATGTTTCCTCAAGATTTTTATTCTAAGTACTACAGACCCTTACCATGTTAGGCCATATGTTAAACAATAAGATTTGATACTCAAGTGTACCATACACACACAAGCAGATGCTACTTAAGAGATTCTCAATAATAAAGAGTGTAAATATTTGTTATAGCAAGTGGTTTAGGTGAGATTCGAAATGAATTCCTTATATGAGACATCTAGAAATTGTGGAAACTCCATTGGTGGAAGTCTTTTTAAAATGCTAACTTTCTCATTCTGGCATATTCAAGTATGGTTGGCCCAGTTTTGCCCATTTATTGACTCTAGTGCTTAAGTATTATCACTGGAGGTGTTAAGAGAAGGTAAAGAGGACGGATGAAATGAAACAAATTATCCCAAAACAGGGATACAGAAATATAAGACAGAGTTACACACACAACAATCAGGAAGCCCCTCCTGCAATGTAATACTGAGATAAAAGACTAAAGATAAACCTGGAGCTTTGATGAAGATCACAGATCAGGTTCCTAAAGAGAACAACTGAATTAACCAATTCAAACTCTGTTGAAAAAAACAAACAAACTGTCTTACATTGCACAATCACATACAGATAAAACTTAACCCAGTATCTCCTGTTAAAGAATGGATATTACAAAGTTAAACATTGGAAAAGTGATATTTTCAGTTGGCTTCTCTATTTTTATCTGCTAAAATCTCTTTTCTTCCTGTAATTCCATCTTTCCCCCATACCCCAAGAGGAACTGGCTCTGAAACCACAAGCCCTTTTTCTCTCTTCTTCCTATTTCATTTCATCCTACCTCTTTATCTTCTCTTTATACCTCCAGTGACAATCCTTAAGCAATAGAGTCAATAAATGGGCAGAACTGTGCCAACCATAACGTTAGCACATATCATTCTGGTTACATCATGCTCAATTTTCCTTATCCCCAAATCACGATCCATTTAAATGACTTCTCCCCTAATCCTGTTCTCTATAAAAACACAATTCCTCTTTACTTTCACTGACCCACAACTGTTTCAACACAAGCCCTACAACTATATTTTTATTTCAGTCTTTCTGAACTTCAAAAATGTAGCATTCTTTAGGAGCAGACTCCCTCTGTTGGAATTCGGAAATAATTAGGGACACAATTTCAAGGATTTCCTGACCTACAGCAACTACTGAAATAAATGTCACAAAACTACGCCACCTAGTGGACTCCTGTCTGCTATAAAACATGTCTCAATGTTTCTAAAACAGAGGCTTAAGTGATAACCTCTACTACTAATTTTCTCTAATGCCAAATCACAAAGCGTTTCTACTTCATAGATCAGTAATTAAGAACTGCCGTGGTCAGTTTGGCTCAAAAGACAGTGTTGGCCTGTGGCCAGGAGGGGCCCAGGTTCAATTCCAATCGTATGAATGCTACATTGTAGGTAACTAACTGCTTTTCTCTTGCTGCTTTTAATATCCTCTTTTTGTCTTTTGCTCTTAGCATTTCAATTATGATGTGTCTTGGTGTGGTCCTCTTTGAATTCCTTTTGTTTGGGGTTCTGTGCA
Source organism: Lasiurus borealis (assembly GCA_004026805.1). NCBI lineage: Eukaryota > Metazoa > Chordata > Mammalia > Chiroptera > Vespertilionidae > Lasiurus > Lasiurus borealis. Next base: position 4,687 of record PVJN01024450.1, on the reverse strand, counting down.
CTTCCTGGACTTGTAAGTTTATTTCTTTCACCAGGTGGGGGAAGTTTTCAGTCATTATTTCTTCAAATAGGTTTTCAGTATCTTGCTCTCTCTTTTCTTCTGGCATCCCCATAATTCTGATGTTGGTATGCTTGAAGTTGTCCCAGAGGCTCCTTACACTATCTTCACATTTTTGGATTCTTTTTGCTTTTCCGGTTGAGTGTTTTTTGCTTCTTTGTATTTCAAATATTTGACTTGATTCTTTCGAACCTCTAGTCTGCTGTTAGGTCTCTGTATATTTTTTATTTCAGTCATTGTATGTTTAATTTGTGTATGTAGTTGGTCCTTTTTCATATTGAGAGTCTTGCTAAATTTATCGGCCTTTTCTAGAAAATCCTTGAAAAAAACCTTATAACCTTTTGAACTCTATATCCAGTTATTTGCTTTCCTCCATTTTTTTCATTTGTGATCTATTTCTTTGTCTCCATATTTTGATTGATTCCCTGAGTTGATAGAATGGCTTTGTGTGCTAGGTGTCTTAGAGGGCCCAGCCTCCCCAGTTACCTGAGGTGGAAACACTTGGTGTACCCTTTTGTAGTCTGTGTGCACATTCTTATTGTAGTTAAGCCTTGATTGTTGTTGGTATCACTGGGAGGAATTGACCTCCAGGCCAATTGGCTGTGAGGATTAGCTATGTCTACTCTGGGAGAACTTGTGATGGAGATACCCTTATGAGACAAGACTAGGAAAAGCCTCTGTGCTTAGCTTGGATGAAGTGGAGTCTCAGGGCAGAGCAGCCAGCATTGTTTTCCCGTCAGCCCTGCCCTAATAAGCCCCTATGTCTTAGTGCCCCATGGTAATCGCTGCATGGCACCTCTGAAAGTTCTGCCTGATGCCAGACAGTCCAGTTTCTCCCCAAATGAGTCTGGGTCCCCAGAGTATTGCCCAAAACTGGAGTTCATTGTAGTCCAGCGCTACTGTCTCCCTCCCGCTTGAGAAAGCCAGCTGCGTACTCAGTTGCCCACCCACTCCACAGACACGCCTCAGTACCTCTGCCTTCTGCAGTTCCTCTGAGTCTCAGTGTGCTTTTCTCTTTCCTTACAGTCCAGTTTCACTCCTTATGAGTCTGGGTCCCCAGAGTATCGCCTGGAACTGGAGTTCAGAGCATTCGGGAGTTTCTGTCTCCCACTCGATTGAGAAAACCAGCCGCACACTCAGTTGCCAATCCTCTCCGCGTGAGTGTCTCTGTATCTCTTTCTCCTGCAGTTCCTCTGAGTCTCAATGTGCTTTTCTCTTTCCTTCTAATTGTAGAATTTCCACTCTGCCAGTCTTCCTGTGGTTCTGGATGATGTCCATTTTGTCTTTTAGTTGTAGTTTTGAAATTGTTGTGCGAGGCAGCAGTTTAGGTGTTTACCTATGCTGCCTCCTTTTTCTCTTCTTTCTGCCTAGAATTCAGGCTTAATATTTGGATGTGCAGAAATTCCTGGGGGACATGAAAATGAAACTACCTACTAAGGAGTAACAAGAAAGACCCTATGCCTAATGGTGCTGCTGAGCAGAAACAGTAGCTCTGGGCCTTTTGTACTTGGGGAAAATAAACCTCTTTGTGCTAAGCCACAGTAGGAAGGTTGCTGTTCCATTTATTGGAGCAAAATCTTAACTGATACAAGCACCACTGCATCCTAGCCATCTATATAATGTGAATGCTTTCCAAGCCCAACTAGGCATATCTTGATTTTAAATCTCACCTCCTAAAAGTTTTGGCATTTTTTCATAAAATTAAACATGCTTATCATATGACCAACCAATGCAACTCCTAGGTATTTACCTAAGTCAAATAAACATCCGCGTTCTAAATAAAAACCTGAACATCAGTTTGCGAAAGCTTTATTCATAATCATCAAATACTGGAAATGTCCCAAATGTTCCTCAACGGGGAAATGGATGAACAAACTGTGGTATATTCATATATGTGACACCCATATGGGACAGTATAATAGAGACAGAAAGGAATTACCTACTGCTACATGCAGCAACAGAAATGAATCTCAAATGCACTGTGCTAAGTGAAAAAGACAAATTCAAAAGCTACAGACAGTATGATATCTATATATATAAAAAGGTAGTGACCATAATAGCCATAACAACCAGTCGTTATGATGCCCACTGTGACTAGCCAACCAGCCCAATAAGGGGGTGGGGCCAGCTGGCCAATCTTGCAGCTCTTCCCCACAGCCTGCCTGCTCCTGATCCAACTCTCCCACCATGATCAAGAGCGGGCTTGGGCCAAACATCCCCTCCCTTCCCCCAGGGCAGCCTGTCCCAGATCAGCCCACCCCAACACGATAGATCCGCAGCCCTTCCCCCCTGGCCAGCCCACCCGATTGCACCTTCCACTCCAATAGGAGGTGGGGCCAACTTGCCAACCTCCTGCAGCCCCTCCCCCTGCCCAACCCCACCCAAGATTGGACCCCACACCCAATCAGGAGCAGGGCTGCTCAGCCAACTACCCATCGCCCCTCCCTCAGGCTGTTAGTACCCTGTTGGTATCCTTTACTCCATTCAGAGGTAGGGCTGGCTGGCCCACCACCCAAAGCCCCTCCCCACGGCTAGCATCCCCACCCCCATGAGTCCCCCAAATCCAATTTGGGGCAGGGCCAGTCAGCCAAATGCCCACAGCCCCTCCCCCCAGCAGGCCTGACCCCGATCCAACCCTACTTGGGGCAGGGGGGGGGGGGAAGGGGGGTGGCCAGCTGGCCAGCCAGCCAGCCAACCTCCCGCCATATCCTCCTCCTGACAGGGCCAGCCCCAATCCATCCCAATTGGGGTCAGGCCAGCCAGATCCCATCCGTTCATGAATTGGTGCACAAATTCATGCACTGGGCCTCTAATCATTTATAGTATAATGTTCTGCAAAAATACAAATAATAACAGAAAACAGATCAGTAGTAGCCAGGGACTAAAGGTTGGGGGAGAAGTCTACCAAAAAGGCAATGCGGAAATGTTTTGGGGTGACAGAATACTATTCTTCATCTTCACTGTGGTGATTACACAGATATACACATTTGTCAGAACTATGCATTGAAAAGGTCAATTTCACTGTATGTATAACATACCTTAAAATAAATGGAGAAGAGTGGGCAGGCATTAGCCCTCTTACAAGAAGCCTTTCAAAACAAATTAATGGCCTGCCTTCCAAAGATTCCAAGCATCCCTTGACCAGTCATTATTATCCCTATATGATTAAACTTAAAAATACTCCAGTTGTCTATGGTCTCATGGGCATATCATGTATATTTATCCTACATCTCATGAGTGAGTGTATTCAAGGTAAGAGTCTACACCTATCTATTTCCAGTGACCTTGGCCATATATAGTAAAATCTTTGCCTTTCCAAATACTAAATGTTTACCTCTAATTTTCAGGATAAACTTTTGTCCAGAAAATATTCAAAGATATAATATAACATAAATGCAAGGTTTGCTGAGATTTTTCACTAATATTAGAAAGTCAAATTAGTCTTCTACCGGGGACTTTATATAAACACATGCTACCAAAGCTAGTTTGCATCTTAAAATTCCCAAGTTTCTTTCATCAGATTTTTTCCCGTTAAAGCACTAGTTGTACAACACCACAAGGGGGCATAGTTCACACACCTATGGGGAAAGCTACTTTAGAAAGTATTGCATTCAAATACAATCAATTTGACTTGTTTCAATGATTGTCCAATGCAGTAAGAATTTAATGTTCAAAATCAAGCGGTGTAATTAGTATTAATTACATTACTAATTTAAAACCATAATTATTACTCAGATAAATACATTTCTGCCCAATTTCTATTTTTTTCTTTTGACCAGTACAAAAGTTTAACAAAAATTCAATGTTAAAATGGACAGAACTTGATTCTTACATTGTAGTACATAAAACAAGTGCTGTGGAGAGGGAACATGTGGAAGCAGTTGATTTCTCTGGTGAATAGCCATTCTTTATACTCATTCCAAGGCTTCTAACATTTCCTCATATCACCATCATTCCAATATTGTTCTGTTGCCAGCTCCACACATTAATCTATCACAAGATCCTAAAGGAATCAAATTCCCACAGTATTCCTTGTACATGTCTGCCACCATTTAACTTCAACGATAACTTCTTGTCTATGCAATTTTTTAACTGGGGAGGGTGAGCTTCAATCATGGTTTCTAAATGAGCATAAGATACTTCCAAACAAAATGAATGCATGGGCTCTCTTCTGGCCAATTTCTTTAAAAATAATGAAAGTATAGTTTAAAAGACGAATTTAACATGTTGCTCGTGGTTAGTGTTGGCCCCTCGCACCAAAGGATCATGGATTTGATTCCCGGTCAAGGGCACATATCTGGATTGCAGGTTTGATCCCTGGTCCAATCAGGGCACGTGCAAGAGGCAAACAATAGATGTGTGTCTCTTATATCAATGTTTCTATCTCTCTCTTCCTCCCTTACATTCCCTTCCTCTCTACTATTTTCTAAAAAAATCAATGGAAAAAATATTCTCAGGTGAAGATTAACAACAAAAAGTCTTGGCAAGATTTCTCCAACCACTTACTTATAAGTACCAAAACAGAAGTATACACATCATAAAAATATTTCCAAGATCCATTTATATATATCAACATTTATAAGATGCCTTATATCTATGGCTCCATGGGGTATAAACAACCATGCAAAAG